>CAKOAT010410710.1:0-99200 GCA_932364175.1 Eruca vesicaria subsp. sativa | reverse complement strand
TTTGAAATCGTCGTTATCGTGCGAGAAAGAGAGAGAGACCCGAGAAACAATTTTATTTTTCTCTTTTATGTTGAATCTAATTTATTTTCTCTTTTATGTTTAATGTTTTTTTTCCTCGTAAACTTTTTTTTTAAATTGCACACATTAAAAGGGTATTTTAGTCCATTTGCTTGTTACAAAATAGGGTCTAGTATTTAAAATTTTATATGAGTCATTATAGTCATTTTAAGATCAATTTGGGTCATTCCAAGTAATTCCTCTTTTCTTTTCTCAGAATTTCATAACACAACTTGAAAACAGAGGAAGTATACAATGTTCTTCTTCAAAGACAGTATACTCTGTTCTTCTCCTCCGCATATGTAACGTTATCTCCGGCTCTCGTCACCGCATCGGAAACTCCAGAGACCCCTGCAAACACTAAATGTCTCTACTCTGGTATAATCTTTCTTTCTGTTTCACTGAGAATATAGAAGAGAAGTTGTTCTAGAAACTTTAGCTACCTTTGCTGTTTCGTTTTGCAATGTTGTTAGAAGGAGAAAGGTATGCCTAGCCTACTTCTTATCTCCGTGGAAAAGGACATTTGAGTGAACTGTAGATTGTGATGCGTCGTATCGCCATCCATCACTTTGTGTTCTACTCTTTAAACATGTTACGAAAAGCTCAGTTTCCTATATGTTCTTTTGGGATCCTATAATCTCAGCGTAAGTGGGTGGGACTACTCTTAACTTGAAGTTTCTCTGTTGACAGTCTCGCAAAGGAGCGAGACATTGAAACCGTTTCCAAAGCCATTACCTCTGGGTCTGATGGAAGCAGCTGGCCAAGTGATCCAGCTGATGAAGATAGCTTGTGTTCTCTCTTCAAGAACCATAAATTCCCCCAGAGCAGAACAGAACGAAACACATTAGTCCAAGATCATGAACAGTTACTTACTGATGCTTCCATTCAACTCTCAGGACGAGGAGTCTGTGAAAGAATTATCAGAGAAAGAATCTTTTGAAAAGGCACATCGAGAAAGCTAAGAATCTTGTTACTTACTTGGATTCTTGGATTGGTTGTATGATCAGAGATGCAAAGCAATCTAGCAGAACATTTTGGTGATTTGTTTAGATTTCAGATTAAGAGAAGAACGGTCCAGGAAAATTGGGAAGTACAAAGCAAGATTGGCACTTCTTCTGGCACATTCCGGAGAGAGCAGTGCATGGAGAAGAATTGAAATGGTAAAAAGTTTTGCTACGACTTGCTTAGTTTTGATATATGACTGTTGCTAATTTAGCATAACATCTTTTACCGACCGTTCTTCTTTCTCTCCTATAGACTAGTAGAGCTTCTTTCTCTCCTATAGGCTTTTTTTTTTTGTGTGTAAATCCTATAAATATAATATTGGTTTGGACTTGGTGGGGACTCAGAGTACTCGGTTTTAGTGGGAGAAATAATTGTGAGAGATCCCTTTTATTATTGGGTTCTCAAGCTTGACTCACCGGTTAATGAGATTACCGACACTACTTTCAGGATTTCAAAACTTACATCAGGCAATTTTGGTTATTGTTTTAGTAGTCTGGAGTATCTTTATGTGCCTCTGTTATGTCCAGAGAACAAAGCCTTTGGTGTTTGTTCTTTGCTTGTATAGGAACAGATCTGAGGTTTTGGTATGAATCGTAAACCTGTTTTATTGCCTAACCTTTGAGCCCTTTGGTTTTCTAGTTTCTGCAGTTGGAATAGCATTTGCAGCCGCAACTGTTATCGTATTTAGATCAGCCACTTTGGTTTTAAGAACATCAGATGATTGTTTGTTCATAGATAAATCATTAATACTAACCCTAAAGACTGTATAATTTCAGGCCGAAGACATGTTGAGGAAGTGGCATATTGAGAGTGAGTAACGATGGTATGGTACTATAAACCAATCTTGAAGGAGCTTTCGAGAATTCTGGGACCCAACAGATCTTAAACTTTGTTGAGACTTAGGATAACAGTCTTACTACCAAAAGTGAATATCTATAAATGTATGTAGGATGAAATAAGATCTTTTGTAAAATATCAGATTGTGCTGTAAGACTGTAACAAGTTTCAATGTTTGCTAAGAAAAGTTGATGTAGTTTGTGTATACCATAGTAGAGTTTTAATTAGTTTGCAGCGTTTCTACCTTAGCATCTCAAGCCAGATTCCATCTTATACTATGATCATCACGAGGTTCTGATGTAGTATCCATCTCTAAGCACATCTGTTCCAGGAGATACTATATCAGAACCTCGTGATGACCATATCAGATGGAATCTGGCTTGAGAAATGCAAGAACTCAAGATTAAAATTTTGGCTTTCTGCAGAAATGTTCATATGTAAAACACCTATGCCAAGAAAGAAACAAGTGGATTATATTCCGTTGCAGCAGATGAGATGAGTTTTGTTACTTTCTATACTGGAACGTTGTAACTTTGAAATACAAGTCTCTCGTGTGTTTTGTGTCTTATGTTCTTATCATCTAAAGTATCTTCAACATGCACCTCTACTTCCGGCAATAGCAGAATTTGCAATATCTAATCTGAAAAAGATAAGGGTGAGGTTTCAATGGCTATTCATTATATAACAAATTCCTAATTACTGTGGCAAAGTGTTCAAAATAATTTCTGAGTCCGACGACCATGAGAACTTACACAAGTGTCCTAGTTGCGAGAGCAATCACCCGACGTAAGAGTTACGTCTGGTTTAAATTGACGTTAGAAGCACGTCTAATTATATGGACGTAAAAGAAACAAGACATGGTAAACCCTACTTCGGGTGGGTATAAACGTTCAATTTGTAAGCATGATTCCAAAAATGTATAACTCCTCCGTTGTTTGCTTTCTTGTTGGAATATCACTCTTTGTCGATTCAAAGCCTATTCCATATATCTTCGTGTTTTGTCCCTAGTAGCTAAATATCGACCTCGATCGGAATATAGGTTGGAGCCACACAAAGTGGAAAATTCCACAACTGAAGAAGAGTCAAGGCAACGTGACTTAAACTCTTATCATCGTTAATACTTTATACTATGTATATACTATCAAGTTGTTTTGGCTGAAAAACCAGATACATACATACCAAAAGTTTCATCTTCAATATCTTTGTTTTGTTTCAAAGTCTTTATTTTCCAGAATGGTAAAACCGTGTTTCCATGTTTCTTCTATCTCATGTTTCCTCTGTTGGGTCTTTATCTCCAGCTTCTTTATCAGCACTCTTGTTTCTCTCCCCTCTCTTCGTTCGGACCAGATTGATATCCTTATGGCGTTGAAGAACGAGTTTCCAATCCTCAAATGCAACTTCACAGAGTTTCCTGATTCAAAACAAGTGACAAAATCTTGGACCAGCAAAGACGTTAAGTCCTTTGAATGGGTTGATTTTGATAACGAGACTGGTGTAGTGACGGAACTACAATTAAGTGGTGCATGTCTGAGTGGAAGTCTCAGTGCTAATAGTAGCCTTTTCAGATTACACCACCTCAGGTACCTCGATCTCTCTTACAACTATTTTGACTCCTTCTCATTCCTCCCCGAAATTGGCAATCTCACAAACTTAGAGTTCTTGGATCTTTCTAATATGGGCTTAGTCGGTGAAATTCCATCCTCATTCAGTAGCCTAAACCGTCTGATGGATTTGGACCTTTCCGATAACAAGCTAATCGGCAATTTTTCCCCTCTGCTCAATCTATCAAAGCTCTCTCCTTTATATCTTTCCAATAATCACTTTTCTGGAAACGTTCATTGTTCTCTCCTCACCATGCCTAACCTGTCAACTCTTGTTTTGAGCCAAAACCATCTCATGGACTCTCTTGAAACTATGAATTGCTCTTCATCATCTAACCTTGAATATTTGGACCTTAGCAAAAACCGTCTCAGTGGTAGAATCCTAGAGCCTCTCTCAAAATTAACCAACCTCAATTACCTCGACCTATCTTCTCAGAACTCAACCGACCCAATCAACTTCGTCTCCTCCTTGGGCTTCAAATATTTAGTGACATTGAATCTTTCCGTAAATGTTATATCAAGGCTTAATACCGGATCACCAAATTTGAGGGAACTATACTTGGAAAACTGCAGCATCAACAAGTTCCCCACATTTATTAAAAACATACAGAATCTGGAAATTTTGAAAATGGCCAACAATAGACTCAAAGGAGAAGTGCCTAAATGGTTATGGAGTATGCCTTTTTTAGATACACTATCGCTGGCTGACAACTCCCTCGAGAGTTTCGAAGGATCGCCAGAAATGCTTCTCAATTCGTCGCTTGACTTATTAGATCTGAGGTCAAATGCTTTTCGAGGATCTCTCCCTATTATTTCACCAAGATTGAGTTTCATGCTTGCATCAAATAATAGTTTCACCGGAGACATACCTCTTTCATTGTGCAATCAAAGCGACCTAGGTGTCCTTGATCTAGCGCACAACAATTTCAGTGGTTCAATTCCTCCATGCTTGATTACATCAGTAAATGATTTGAATCTCCGAAACAACAATCTCACCGGGAGACTTCCCGACATATTCAACAAAAATGACTTCCTAAAAGTACTTGACGTCAGCTACAATCAAATAACTGGGAAGCTTCCAAGGTCTCTTTCAAATTGCACACAGCTAAAGTATCTAAACGTGGAGAGTAATAGGATTGATGACACCTTTCCGTTTTGGCTCAAGGATCTACCGCACTTACATATCATGGTACTACGATCAAACATGTTCCATGGTCCTATCTATTCCCCTCAGCATCCTCTGTCATTTCCACAGCTGCAGATGGTTGACTTATCGCGTAACAAATTCACCGGAAGTCTACCACATGGTTACTTTGTCAATTGGAGTAAACACTTGACCAGTATTAATCCCCCACGGGAAAGATGGGATATGTACATGAACGATGGTTTCTCTACTGAGTATTATCCTTCCATGTATCTGAGAAACAAAGGAATAAACATGGAGCTGGAAAAGATCCTTGAGACCTACACATCCATTGATTTCTCTGAAAACAAACTTGGAGGTCAGATTCCAGAATCCATAGGCCATTTGAAGTCACTTATTGTGCTCAACCTATCCAGCAATGATTTCACTGGTCCTATTCCATCTTCTTGGGCTAATCTCACAAGGCTCGAGTCACTTGACCTATCTCAGAACCAACTTACTGGAAAAATCCCGCAGGAGCTAGCAACCCTAACGTTCTTGGAGTACATTAACGTTTCACATAACAAACTCACGGGACAGATACCACAGTCCACGCAGATGGGAGGACAGCCTAAATCATCTTTTGAAGGAAATCTCCATCTTTGTGGTCGTCCTCTTGAGGAGAGTTGCTTCAGTGACAAGGTACCATCAACACCAGAGGCACAAGAGCCAGAACCTTCAGAGCAAGAGCAAGTGCTGAACTGGAAAGCAGCAGCAATGGGATATGGCCCCGGAGTCTTGTTTGGATTGGCGATTGGACAAGTTTTCTATTCGTACAAACCTGTGCTGTTCTACAAGTTGTTTCGCCTTTGAAATGATGTTTTGATGTTGCTGAAATAAGTTGTAAGAGTTTTTGTAACCGTTCCGACATAGATATGTATGTGTGTGAGTGATATTGAAGTTAAGTATTATGTTATCAATTAAAAGTGACATGTAAGTCTCTTGCTCATTTGGCTTAGTAGATCAAATTCTGATTTTTGTAAACTAAAATAATATCTTTGGTTAATAAAATATGTGGTCTTGATTTAGTTCCTAAAGATTATATGTATTGTATAATTTTTGAAGCATGTAGAGCCACTGTTCTGTTTTTGTTGTTGTCCAGGGACAACCACCTTGTAATAACTTGAAGTCTTTATTGGATTGACCATGATTTTGTCTCTACCTAGTCCTTATCCTTCGCATGTTTTTATCAAATTTATCAGAGAATCTCACCATGCCGCTCTTGTTCAAAAGGCTCTCTGTTTAATGACAAACCTGATGATTCAGAACAACTGATAAACTCTCAAGTGCAGGAATTGTCATCACCTTGAGATCATGATTCATGATCTCAGCAGAAATGTGGCTGAATCTCTCTGCTCAAGCTTCTAAAGATCTCAATGATCTCTCTCTCTGCCCTTTTTATTAACTTTTGTGGAAGAGGGGACGTGGAAATGTTTCATGTATGCTCTCTTTGCTCGTTACTCCGTCATTTTTGGGTGTTATACAAGATTTAGTCTGTAAGGCTGTAAAATGATCAAAAACATTATAAACACTACAAAGATTAGTTTACGTAAATAGAGTAAGGCTGGACAAAAACTTCGGAGTATGTAATATTAATCAAGATGCTAACACACCACATACATTGTTGCTGATCAAAGCACAAACATAAAACGTTGCAACTACTTGGTTCTGCAGTCAACTGGATATGCCAATCTCATTCACTAAAAGCTTTGTATGATACCAAACAATAGCCAATGTGCTTGACAAGGGACCTTAGGCATGAACATAATCCTTGCTGTCCAAAAAATGTTATGCTGATCCATCATTCTACTATTTTCCCTTCTTCTAGTCCATTGGTGTCCAAATCAGTAGCTAGATTTTGGAGATTGCAGTACTCATCATCCGAATCAAATCCATTTGCAAACTCACATTCAAAGTTAAAATAATCACCTGGATCAATCTCCACAAAAATATCAGAGTATATGTCTATTAATCCTTGCTCAAACTCAAGCTCCATGTTCTTCTCAGCAGCATCCATCCCGTTGTTTTGTTGGATCAACCTGAGTATCTGAACTTTTGGTATCCCCTCTCTCAACTTTGCTGTCCTCTGAGACTTGTGTGATACAATCAATAACCTCAGGCTCAAAGGAGTTGATGTCCTCTTCTTTTATTTCCTCTTCTCGTGAGGTTATTAAACCAATAGGATCAGGTGTGGTGTTTAAATAGTCGAAGCCTCTGCTAACTTCAAAGCCATAGCTCTGTGAAGGTAGATACACATGGATCACAGGGTACTCAACGATAGCTACATTGGCAAGCTGATGCCTCAAAGGAGCCTTGATGTCCAGCTCCTTGAAAGGAGCCTTTGCACACTGCAACTAAACAGGGGGAGAAAAGTAAATATATAGTGTAAGGAAAGGACGAGCAGAATATGATAGTGAGTGAGAGTACCTTTGGGTATTTGCTAATAAAAAGTTTGAGGGAATCATAAAGATTCACATCACAAAAAGGCTTGAGCTTATGAATCCAAGGACCTGGCTTAAGATGATTCTCTATCACAGAGCAAAGACTTGTATCTTCACCAACTCTGTGATGGAATCGTTTCAACGTCGTTAAATAGAGCAAAAAAAAAACAAAAATTAAATAGTAAGTCAAAAGAGAAGAAAATAACTAACCCATGGTCAAAAAGAGCCACATCTGTGGAGTGAAACCGCCACTCAATTGTCCAAGAGATGCACTTACTCCTTGAAACAAAAAAAAATCATTACAATCATAGAGTCATCCTCAACCTCAACAATTCTTTGAATAACAGTAAATGATTTTTACCGGTTATCATAACGACTCTGATTCCTCTCCCGGTTCAACATTCCACTAGCAAGAAACATTAGATCAGTTCCTCCCTTTGCAGCAGCAGCTCGGAGTTTACTACGCTGAGTTTCCTTAAAGTAGGGATTTTTACAAATCTGAATTATCATTCTCTGAGAAGACTCAGTTACTCTCTTTGTCTCCTCCAGCATTCTGTAGTCTTATCATAGCAAAAACAATAAGAAGAAGATTACAGGAGATCATCAAAAGCATTAAACTTTTAATGTGGATTATTACCAGAGAGAATGAGATTATCGTCGAACTGGGAGAGGGTAATGAAGTCCGTGAGCTTCCTCTTGCCGTTACAACCTGTTCGATGCTTGTGAGCTTTCACACAAGGAAGGCCACACGATCGGATTGAACATCCTGGACATTTGTACTTCCATGTTTTCAGCTTGCATTCCCCACAGACAGAACTACACATTGTTTTTTGTCTATTAAAATTCGAGATTTGTTGTTCTTGGTCGTGGTCTTCGTCAAAGGTTTAGGAGCCGTGGGAGGAGGCGTTAGGGTTTTTGTATGTTTCCAATTTTACGTTTGTAGTCCCCATACTTATAATTTAGTGGCTGTTTATGTATTATTTAAAGTTTATGGGTTATTTTAGAGATTATTTGAGGTTTATGAGTTATTTTAAAAATAAACAAATGATCTTTGACCTTCAACTGAACCAGAAGGTTAGGGGAATATTAAACATTCATGCGGCGCAAAGGAGCGAGACATTGAAACCGTTACCAAAGCCATTACCTCTGGATCTGATGGAAGCAGCTGCGCCAAGTGATCCAGCTGATGAAGATAAAGAGGTTTTATGTTTCCTCTTCAAGCAGAGCAGAGCAGAGCAGAGCAGAACATATTAGTCCAAGCTCATGAACAGTTACTAACTGAAGCTTGATTCAACTCTCAGGACGAGGAGTCAGTGAAGGAACTTTTAGTAAACTTGAGATTGAACAGAAACCAAAGCTCTCGTGAAGAAGATGAACACAAGAGAATCTGGAAATTATAATTGTTTCTGTTAAAGAGTAAAATATCAATGTACAAGTGACTATATACGATTATCATCTATCCGGTACAAACCGGTTATAACTAAACCAAAATCTGATGTGTAAACCATCATCATACTTAATANTTTTAGTAAACTTGAGATTGAACAGAAACCAAAGCTCTCGTGAAGAAGATGAACACAAGAGAATCTGGAAATTATAATTGTTTCTGTTAAAGAGTAAAATATCAATGTACAAGTGACTATATACGATTATCATCTATCCGGTACAAACCGGTTATAACTAAACCAAAATCTGATGTGTAAACCATCATCATACTTAATACTCCCCCTCAAGATGTAAGCCATTACATCTTGGACATGAAGAAAACCATAGCAAGTACGAGGGGACTGAAATCGACATCAGAAAACATATCTGGTGGTCTTGGCAGTGAACCATAAAGGAAGTCAAGAATGGACCTACACCAAACGGAATGAGCCACAAGTATATGATTAGGAAAATCAAAGTCTCGGCTCTGTCCTTGTAGAGAGATTGAAGTAAAACTCTGTTGCCACTGCAGCTCATGATAGATAAAGACTGATTGATTGGTACCGAAGAAGATAACACAATCAACCAACTTAAAGTGAAGATCAAGCAGAAGAATGAACCAATTCAATTCCCAAGAGGCAGTAAGCAATGCTGTATATTCAGCTTCTGCTTCTGATCTTCTATAAACCACATCATGCTGCTTAGGTAGCCAATAAACTGAGACAAAACTTGAACCAGTCTTGAGAAAACGCAGAATGCATGAAGCAGCTAATAGATGTGTAGCATGAGATGCAAGCTTAGAATGCTTTAACTGTTTGACTCCATCGATTTGAAGACACGTCAGATACAGCTCCTTGAAACTACAAACATGACCATGTAGAACATGAGCAGAGAGCAACCGCAGTATTCTGTGAGAGAGAAAGTCCTCCGGTGGAGGCTGTTGCTGTTGAGTGACATATGATTCTCCGAACAGAACAACGGATGACATACCTAAAGAAGAAGCTGTCTCAGCTATACTGCAAAATGCAGAACAACCAGCAACATGTATCATCACACGAGCTTCACCACAACCATGATTCTGGTTAGGATTTGCTAACAAAAGCTCCCCCTCTCTATATGCATATATGTGTGCTAAACTAAGCCAGAACGCAGCAATATCATCACCATTTATGGTGAGCAAGGGGAGTAGGAATCTGAATACCATATCACTGTATATGCGCTGTGAACGAGAGGCAAAACAACTCTCCGGTGGTCTTGATAGAGAACCGTATGCGAGAATCACTTCTGGTGGAACAATGAGCTCGACCAAACCAGGAAACGATAGATACGAGTTCATCTCTAAATCAGCCATAAGATCGACTAAAACTGAAGAAAAAACGTCAGGAATGAAAGCGTTCCAAGAATACAAGCTTGCTTTACTAGTGTAACACCCAAACTTTCGAGAAATCACCATCAAAGCAGCTGTATAATGATCGGTGGAACAACCGAGAGAGAACCATGAAATTGGCAAATAATATGCACGATCATGAACATCTGAACAACCAAGAGCTGACAATGAGCCATAAGGCTTCGCTCGAGTCTTCGGAGATGTGATTACCGGTGAATCCGGTGTTGAACCTCGAAAATTACTCTGGTCTGGACATACAGAAGTAATCAGAGGTGATGAAAACTTCAGCGAATCCGTTGTAACCGTCCGATATGTGAGATTATCTCGCCATTTCACCATTGACATCGATTCAAGCTCAAATCAGAGAAACAAGCATAGATCGCATAGGAAATAGGAAGGAGAAGATCGAATCAGCTACAGATATGGATCGCGAAGCAGTGAATGATCCAAGTTCTGTTGACAACTGGTACTACACCAGAATCGAACTCGGTGAATGAAGACGATCCAACGAATCGCGAAGAGATTGGGGCTCTATGAAGATGATTTGATGAAACTGAAGCTTGAGTGACAGATCAAGCCGAGGAAGATGAAAAAAGTGATCGATCGATGAAGATCAATCGGAAACAAACGAAGCGGAAGATGATATGAGCTTGAAATCAGGTGTTTCTTTGCTCTGATACCATTTTAGTAAACTTGAGATTGAACAGAAACCAAAGCTCTCGTGAAGAAGATGAACACAAGAGAATCTGGAAATTATAATTGTTTCTGTTAAAGAGTAAAATATCAATGTACAAGTGACTATATACGATTATCATCTATCCGGTACAAACCGGTTATAACTAAACCAAAATCTGATGTGTAAACCATCATCATACTTAATANTTTTAGTAAACTTGAGATTGAACAGAAACCAAAGCTCTCGTGAAGAAGATGAACACAAGAGAATCTGGAAATTATAATTGTTTCTGTTAAAGAGTAAAATATCAATGTACAAGTGACTATATACGATTATCATCTATCCGGTACAAACCGGTTATAACTAAACCAAAATCTGATGTGTAAACCATCATCATACTTAATAGGAACTATCAGAGAAGGATCTTTTGAAAATACACGTTGAGAAGGCTAACAAAGTCCGTACACAGTAGTTCTGTCTCCTCGTTTCCTATTTTTCACTCTTTAACCCTGTAGCATCTAAACTAACTAACTAACTAACTAAGTTTCCTAGCAAAAAAAAGCATCTAAACTAAGTTCATCACCCAAAAAAAAACTCAGGTTCTTCATTCTTGGATTGGTTTTATGATAGATGAAAGAAATCTAGCAGAACATTTTTGGTGATTTGTTTTTTTTAGCGATGATATCGATTTGAATCGGTGTTTGATTTTGTGTGTGATGTTGCAGATTAGGGAACCACCGGCTTCACGGGAAGACGAGAGGAGCTGGGACGAAGGGAATGGTGACGAAGCTATCAATCAGAGTCATCGTTCTTCTACTCATCTGTACTCTCTCGCTTCTCTTCTCAGCTAACATCGGTCGTAATCCCGAGCCTAAGCGATCATCTAAGGTTGTTAGTTCACTCTTTAGTATGGATTTGATTAGTAATTGTGTAGCTGAAGATAACTCAGTTCTTCTTGTGTGTGTTGATCTAAGCCTTTTGATACTTGACTCGATTAATTTGGGAAGAGCTCTATGGATTTTGAGTAGTGATTTGTTAGCTGAAGATATCAGTTCTTCTTGTTTTGATCTTAGTCTTTGGTATTTGAGTATATATATATATATGTGGAAGAGCTTTTGGAGAATATGAATTTTGAGTAGCCTTTTGGTATTTTGAGTAGATTAAAGTGGTGGAAGAGCTCTGGGAGAGTGCTGATTCTGGTGGTTGGAGACCATCCTCTGCTCCACCTTCTGACTGGCCTGGCCTCGTATGTTCATCTCACGTTTTTGACCTGTAAATATTTCACTCCATGCTTTATCTCACAGAGTCTTAGGGCATTCCAGGATCGAACTGAATGATGATTAGTATCTTTTGATTACTTTTTGCAGCTCCTACGAAGGAGACAAATGGTTATCTTCGCGTTCGATGTAATGGTGGTTTGAATCAGCAACGTTGTGCGGTAATGTTTAATCAAGGTCGTTACTTACACTTGGATGTGACAGATATTAACGTGTGGATGATGATGTTGCAGATATGTAATGCAGTGCTTGCTCCCCGAATCATGAATGCTACACTTGTGTTACCCGAATTTGATGCGAACTCGTTTTGGGATGATGACAGGTATGTTTCTGTTGCAAAAAGGCAAGTTATAGTCTCTTTAGTAAATAGCATTTTTTTCTACAAAATATTAGATTTTCTGGAATTATTACTAGCTAGGTAATGCAATTTGTATGTCTTTCTAAGTATCTTCACACAGATAAATAAGTTCTAAGCTGGTTTCTTCTCTTAATGTTAAGGATAGGTGTTGATGTGCTCAGAAGAGCAAATACCATTGCATAACTTGTTTGAGTGTATATCTGCATTATCTGATATATGTTTGTTTTATTGCCAGTGGTTTCCAAGATATATATGATGCTGAACATTTTATTTAGACACCGAAGTATGATGTTAAGATTGTGAGGAAAATCCCCGATATTCACAGAGGAAATATATTATTTGCAAAATTTCATCAAAATCTGATAGAAATAAACAAATACGGTAGACATTTTAATCACTGAACCAAATACATGTATATATTTAAAATAATTACTAAACATTATCTATAATTAGGCAATACATATTATTTTTTGTCATTTACTTTTTTTTTGGTAAAATTGTCATTTACTTTTTACTGGACCAAGAATGTTTTTAGGAATACATGCTAGCAAATTGAATACTATGTTTAACAGTTAGTTTCATAATCCAGAGACGAACTGATCAAATATAATTTTGTGTTCTTATATCTATAAATATTTAGCCAACTACTATATTAAAACTTGATAAGTTATTAAAATTCTTATTTCAGGATTAACATTTTTCTTTTTGCAAAAAAAAAAAAAGAAACTGATGAATGTAAAAATGAAGAAATATAATTTAATATTTTAACCATTGAACTAAATGCATGTAAGTAGTTCACATGATTATCATTATCTATATTTAGACAATAAATGTAAAAGTTTTATTCTATTTTTATTTGGACTATTCTAGGAATGCATGCTTAGAAAATTGAATATGCCTTAAATGCTAAGTCTCATCATTTAGAACAAATAAAGAAAATCATCATTATTCATTTTTGTCTCTGTTATAAATTTAGAAAAGATTATATCAAAATTATGACTATTAAAATTGTGTATAGATATTTTTCCTTTTTTTGCTTCTTGACTTTATTTGATAAAACCGCTCTAGTTAATTTATAGCTCAATGATTCTGCACCACTCAATCATAACAACTTCTAACAAATGTTACAAAACTATATGCATAATTATTGTTTTATATAAAATCTGGGGTTTGAATAAAATTCACTGGCCTATATTTACCACAAATAAATATTAAAATACAAATTTTGAAAACTGATTTTTGTGGCCAATCTTCAAAATCTAATTTTCCTCTTCCCCTTATATATATGGTTGCTTCATTTCTCATTGCTCAAATCATCTCATCACCCTTTGGTAAATATACAAATCTGACCTATTTTATAGCCTCCCCATCTGTTTATTTGCTTCATCTGGGTTCCCCTTCATACAATACGCATCGAACGTACCCTCCATTATATTCTCTATGCACTGTTTCACCGTTAAAAGGAAACCAAAGCTTTGATTTTTATGAATATTCAAGGGTGAATGGTCAGCAAAGGTGAGAACTTTTTAATCATTTTTAAATCTTTCTCTACTATTAATTTTATCATCATCATTTTATCGTATGCCCTTTGTTTATATACTATCATCGTTTTCTCTGTTGCATTGCATCTATTGAAAATCTATTCTTTGTCTGGTCATATAAACAGAGAACTAATTGTTGTTGGACATTAAGTTGTCTTTATATGTCTCTTAAGGATTGTCTCTGTTTGTGTTCATACAAAGATCCCCTTATTGACACAGAAAGAGACTGGGTGGGGCTTAGATGTGTGTCGTTGTCATTGAAACCTTTTAGAAAGTGTAGTTGTTTTTACATTTAATGGCAATCTGTATATTCATTTTTTTATTTTGCATATAAGAAACAGGACGAGGAGAATCTATGGAGAGGCTCTCTGCAGCTTTTTCCTTGAAGCCTTTATTGTTCTGCATCTAGACTTGTTGTCATCATTACATCATATATGTGGATAAATATCATCTGCTTGTGTATCTTTGAGTTTTAGATATGCAGAGCCTTAAAGTCTCTGACTTTTTGTTTCATTAATAAGCAGAAAAGTAAATGCTGAAGAAGGTTTTAGTGGTTGGTAAAGCGGGGTTAATGGTCTTTATTAAAGTGTTTACCTTTTTGTATTTTTTTTTTTTGTGTGTAAAGGGATGGCAGCATCAAGCTCTTGTCTTAAGCAAGGGTCAGTACCTATGGACAATGTTCGCATTACACCTGAAGCAACTTATGAAGCTGTTGTTGCAGACCCTAAGCTCTTCATGAGTTCATTAGAAAGGCTACACTCTCAATTGGGCACTAAGTTCATGTAAGTAAGTTTATAGTTATTACTAACCAAATATGTTCTTGCGTATTGCTTGCATTGGTTATTTTGCTTCTTGCTTGATGTGCATTTCAAAGAGCAGGATTTGAGATTTTGGGTACTATAAACATCGGTTTAAGAACCTTAATCATCTTTCTAGAATTTAGAAGCCTAAAAATTCTTCAAAATGTTTTGGAGCCAAGGCCAATGTTTCAGTGGACACATTTAGCTTCTAATTCTAACGATTCTTCATGTGATTATAGGGTTCCTATTATAGGAGGGAGAGATTTGGACTTGCACAAGCTTTTCATTGAGGTAACATCTCGTGGTGGAATCAATAAGGTATGTTATTTGAAACTTATAGTCTTAACTTCAAGCTATACACATTGTTCTTGGGATCATACTCCATCTTTGTTACTACTGCAGATACTTCATGAAAGGAGATGGAAAGAAGTGACAGCAACATTTGTCTTTCCTCCAACAGCAACAAACGCATCATATGTTCTGCGCAAATACTACTTCTCCTTGCTTAACAACTATGAGCAAATCTATTTCTTCAGATCCAACAGCCACATTCCTCCAGGTTATTAACTCATTACAACAAACATTTTTTTATTGAGTTAACTTAACACTATTTCTTCTGTAGACTCTCTCCATACCCCATCAGGGCTTATGCAGGGGGGAACCATGAGACCTCCACAAGAACTTCAAGGTTTAACCTTCACACCACAACCAAGGATCAACCCTGGAGGTCTCTCTCTAAACAAATAGTCTAACTTGAGAAACAATGACTTACTAAACTGTACTCAGTTATTGTTTCAGGAGTTTTAAATGGTGCAGATGTGATTGGGGTTGTGGATGGGAAGTTCGAAGATGGTTACCTTGTAACTGTAACAGTGGGATCAGAGCAGCTTAAAGGAGTTCTCTATCAGCTTGTTCCAGAGAACACAGTCGCTGCTACTCATCAAACTCCACAACAGAGTCATCATCATGGTGGTTTCCCCAACACTTGGAACAACAATGGTCCTTATCCTCAGGGGGTTGTTACTGGAGGAGTGACAAAACGCCGCAGGAGAAGGAAGAAGTCAGAGATCAAAAGACGTGATCCTGCTCATCCTAAACCTAACAGAAGCGGTTATAACTTCTTTTTCGCGGAGCAGCACGCCAGGCTGAAACCTCTGCATCCCGGTAAGGATAGGGAGATCAGCAGGATGATTGGTGAGCTCTGGAACAAGCTCAATGAACAAGAGAGATTGGTGTACCAAGGGAAGGCAATGGAGGACAAAGAGAGGTACAGAACGGAGATGGAAGACTACAGAGAGAGGCTTAGGACAGGACAGCTTATAAGTAACGCTGTTCCTTTGCAGCAGAGGCTTCCTGAGCTGAACGTAGAAATTGCTGAAGCTGATGTTCCAACAGAAGAAGGTGAGGAAGAAGAAGAAGACGAAGAAGAAGAAGGGGATTCAAGCGGTGTCTCAGGGGAAAGCGAGCCACATGAATCTGATGCTGACATGGAGGAGCCATCTCTTGTTCCTTCAGGTGTAAACCTAAACCCTAATCCGAGTGAGATAGTGGTAGCTCCTAAGGAGAAAGCCAGTGATGTTGTTGTGATGGTAACATCTCCGGTGAAGAAAGCTGAAGAGCCGCCGGCTGTGGTTGTGGCTGCTCAGCAGAAGTGAAGATTTTTTCTATTGTTTTGGTTTTGGTGCCGCAGGTAAGAAGATTAGAGAGATGAAGTTTTTTTTATATGGGTTACTTGTGACATTGTCTTTTATTTTATTCTAGACTTCTTCCGCAACAAGGCATGTTTAGGAGTGAATTGTTTTAACATTTGGTTGGTCTTTTCTTTTGGAATGCTAAAACTCTTATTTTGTTGCATAGGAGGTTTATATATATTTCAAATTAAGGCATTGTTGTGGTCAGCGACTTAAAGCTTATATATCAAGAAATAAAATCCAACAAGA
Source organism: Eruca vesicaria subsp. sativa (assembly GCA_932364175.1). Lineage (NCBI taxonomy): Eukaryota > Viridiplantae > Streptophyta > Magnoliopsida > Brassicales > Brassicaceae > Eruca > Eruca vesicaria. Next base: position 82,672 of record CAKOAT010410710.1, on the reverse strand, counting down.
TAAAACAACCTCAAGCTATCTAATTCATATTGTTTTAGACGTTTAGTTTATTATTATATATATAAAATAGAACTAAATAAAAATTTATAGTACATAATTTGAGCTTAGCACGGACAAAGACAGTTTAATTAGTAAAAGAAAAATTGAACAATTTCTTATTTTTTTAATCAGGTTTAAAGATTTTGTGTATCAAATATTCACTTGTATTTCTATATTGCAAATGTATACATAAAACATTAGTTGTATTAAAGCATAGATGAACTAGTATTTTGAGAATGAGAAGCAAGAGAGAAAGAACCTTTTTATGATAAAATCTATAAACTGAAACGGAGAAACTTTAGCAGAGGCAGCAGCAGCAGAGGAGGCGGCAGCAGCAGATTTAATCTTTTCCTTGTCTAGTTCAGCTTTGAGATTCGACAGAGTCAATTCCACATTGATGACCCTATCTTCGAGTTGTAGGACCCTAGATCCATCAGAAAGTGTTGGTTTCTTGCACTCCACGGAAAGTTCCTCAATTTTAGGATTTAACCAGTCGACTTTGAAGCCTGCTTCCTCCAGTGCAGCCAGCTCGCTTTGAGCATTGCATAGTTCAGCCAAAGACAAGCTCTGCGGAGACTTGCTCAGTGTTTCGACAATGCGGAGAATATTCCTATACTTTGTTTTGACCGCTTGGTTCTCCGGTTCGAAATCTACTGCAAAGTCTGGGTCATGTAGGACATTCTGGCTCAGTAGTGCAATCTGCCATAACAGAAAGAGAGAGATACATTGTTGTTATGCTAATCATTACCAAATGGGATTTACTAAAGATTAGGGTTAACTTACTTGCGAAGCAGGGATCTGAAAACCGTTGAAATCTATCATATCATTCTCAGTTGACTTTCCTTGATGAACAACTTCAAGGACTTTGATGTAGAGTTTAATGGTTAGTCTGTTCTTCTTCAGAAAACCTTTTTCTTGGAATTTGGAATGAGGCAGCGTCTTATTGTAATACCAGGATGATATATCCTTGCAGAACAATGAGCTTTCTTCAGCGTCTGCAAGATTTTTTCTTCTTAATCAATCAATCAGATAATCACACGTAACATGTTTGATAATTTACCAGGTGATCTGTATAGCTCTTTTCCGGATTGATTCAACAAAACAAAGTAAAAACTAGCTCTCCTTTTCCATCCAGGCTTCAATGAATCAGGATTCAAAACGTGCAGGTAGAGACACAAGTGATCAGATTCAGACTGTCCCTTGGGATACACACAAACACACCTAGGAGAAAAAAACCCTTTTTACATGTAAAAAAAAATAATAAAAAAAAAAATCAGCTAAAAAAGAATGTGATTTTTTTCCCTATATGTTTACCATTCACAGCCGCCGCTTGAGAAGTTAGGAGTTCTTATCACATCATTCTTCTCAGAGAAGTTGTCTATCTCCCAACTCAAGATATCCTCCATCTGTCGATGTCTCCTTAAAAATATTGATCCGCTAGTTTTGATTTCTGGTATTCAATTCATGCATCATATTATCATATATATATATATCAAACGTGTCTGTTTTTCATGTAATATTTCTAGATTAACACTTTTACAGCTTATCAATCAATATACACTCGTGTTACAGATAACTCGTGTTACAGATAAGACAAGGCCATCAGAAATCAGGGAAAAAAAAGAGAATCTGAAAGCCAAACATTCATACAGGAAAAAGAGAGGGGATGAGTTATACCTAATCGAAGCGGTAGCAGAGAGAGTCTTCGCAAGGATGATTAATTAGTTTTATATTCCTCGGGTTAGAAAATGAAAACAATCTAGGTCGAAAGCAATAATAATACCCCCACTCATCAATCTCAACCATCCGTTTGATTTTACAAAATAGTCTCAACCGTTGAATTTATGTTTACTAAAGGCCCGCCCAAACTGATACTATAAAGAAGGCCCATGGAGGACAAAGAGAGGTACAGAGTAACAGAACTGAGATGGAAGATTACAGAGAGAAGCCTAGTAGGACAGGACAGCTTATAAGTAACGCTGTTCCGTTGCAGCCAGAGCAAAACGTAGCTGAGGAAGGCGAAGAAGAAGGGGATTCGAGCCACATGAATCTGATGCTGCTGACATGGAGGAGCCATCTCTTGATTATTCCTCCTTCAGGTGTAAACCTAAACCCTAATTCGACTGAGATAGTGGAGTGAGAAAGCTAGTGATGTTGTTGTGATCTCCAGTGAAGAAAGCTGAAGAGGCGACTGTGGTTGTGGCTGCTGAGTAGAACTGAAGATTCTTATTTGAACAGCGCGCCACAGGTGAGAAGTTTACATTGTCTTCACTTTTTATTTTAGGTTGTTTCTTCCGCAACAAGGCATGCATGTTTGTTTAGGAGTAAACTTTTAAAACATTTTGTTGGTCTTTTGGAATGCTAAAAGAAAGTCTTGTTTGTTGCATTGGAGGTTCTGCCTTATTTTAAGTTTCAGATCTATTGACATTATATTATTTTGACTTGTAGCACATGGACAATGATTAAACAAAAAATTGAACTTGTAAAATACTCGAAGAACAAAAATTACAGGAATAATTAGTTCAAAACTAGTTCAAATTTTTAAAAGTCCAAAGTCATTGTGTTGGTCTTTTGGAATGCTAAAAGTCTTGTTCTTTGCAAAGGAGCTTCTTATTTATTTTATTTTTATCAATTTTATTACATCTAAATAATTAATTAATAGAGAAAATAATTAGAATAGCACTAAAATTTTTTTTATCACAAATATAGCATCTGAGAATAAAAATGACCAAAATAACACTTAATGTTTTATTAAATATACATTTTTACCTCTTGGGTTAACTAATCCTAAACTTTTTTTTGTTTAGAGTTGAGGAGTGGGGTTTTGGGGATAGAATTTCAAATTGAAAAAAAATAAAAAAATAAACTTAAAATTTTCAAAATAAAAAGTGCTACTTTAGTCATTTTAATTTTCATTTTGTGATAAAAACTTAAAAGAGTGTTATTTGAGAGAATTGTACATAATAATACTGCAAAGGGAAAAGAATAATCAGATAACTATGTTCTTAGCTGAAAAATACAGAGCTAATCCTTATTAAAAAAAAAAGAATTCAATACCCTAAGAACAAAAAAATATTAATAGTGAGTTCAAAACTTAAAATCCTTATTTTTATAATTTTTTTGTTATAAAAATCACCTGGAAAAGTTGTGTATATTATATATGTTTAGTACCATTGCACCAGTGTTATAAAAAAAATATTATATATGTTTCTACTACGGTCGGGTATAAAACTGGTTGTAATTAGGGCCGGTTAAGGAAGAACCAATCAATTGGTCTGGTCTGGTGGGGGAGCCTAATCATCGGTAGCGAATCCTTTTCACATGACTGACTCTCGATCTGTAACGGCGGCAACAGCAGCAACGACGAAGACATAAGTGACATCCTTATTCTCGATTCTTCTTTAAATCCTCTGCTTCGAGGTTTTTGTCGGTAAAATCTCTCTCAATTCTTTTTTTTTTTCTTCTTAATGCTTTATTTACCGATTACGATTGTGGTTCTGCTGAGCAGTAATAAGATTGAATCTTAGCTTTTAGTTCGTTAGATTCTAGATTTTCGGTTTCTAGTCACACCACAAAGCTTTGAACTTTTTTTTTTGGTAACTCATTTTTCTTTTGTTAGTTAGGAACAAGTCAGTCATGGGGAAGAAAGCGAAGAAGAAAGCTCCAACTCCTCCTCCTACTAAGGAGAAGCTCTCTCAACACCCTAGTGAAATAGCTGTTAAGGAGAAACAAGCTTGCGTGCATTTCGACAAGGGTCTCAACTTAGATAAAGTGTTGGAGAAGATTAAGTCTTCCGGACAGATCAAGTGTCATGAATGCAAGGAAGGTGTCAAAGGACCTAAATCAAAGGGTGCTGGTGGTAAGGGGAAACAACATGCTTCTTCTTCTTCTTCTTCTGATAGAAAAGCTATTTGGGTTTGTTTGGAATGTGGCTGTTATGTTTGTGGAGGTGTTGGTTTGCCAACTGGTCCGCAGAGTCATGTTCTCAAGCATATCAGAACGACTCGTCACCGTTTGGTGATTCAATGGGAAAACCCTCTGTTGAGATGGTGCTTCCCCTGCAATTCGCTTCTCCCTGTTGTAACCGGTGATGAGAAGAAAGATGTGTTGTTGGAGCTCGTAAAACTTATGAAAGAACGGTCTTTAAACAGTTTAGCAGCTCCATCATCTGATGCCGAAGAAAAGCAGAGCTCAGGGAGTGGCAGTATCTTTAGCGACATCAAATTAGAAAGTGCTGCTGTGACTAGTGGTGTAGAAGCAAGAGATGGTTACGTTGTTAGAGGTTTAGTCAACCTTGGGAACACATGTTTCTTTAACTCTATAATGCAGAATCTTCTCTCTTTGGATCAATTACGAAGCCACTTCTTGAAGGAGGATGTTTCTGGTGTTGGTCTGCCTCTTGCTTCTTCCCTGAGGAAACTATTTGCTGAGACGAAACCAGAGGCGGGTTTAAAGAGTGTTATAAACCCTAGAGCCTTTTTCGCGACTTTCTGTGCTAAGGCGCCACAGTTTAGAGGATATGACCAGCATGACAGCCACGAGTTGCTACGTTGTTTGCTAGATTCGTTGAGTACTGAAGAATCTGCCTGGAGAAAGAGGCGTGGTGGTGTTTCTGATAATGACGAGAAGTCTACTATTACTCTCGTGGATTCTGTGTTTGGAGGCGAAACTTCGAGCATTGTTTCTTGTATTGAGTGTGGGCACTCCTCAAAAGTCTATGAGCCGTTTTTGGATCTCTCTTTACCTGTACCGTTTAAGAAAACTCCTCCTAAGAAGCAGCAAGCCCTTTCTCGAGCAAAGAAAGCTAAGCTTCCACCGAAAAGAGTCTCTAAGAATGTGTCAAAGGTGAATAAAGTTCGGAAAGTCCTCCCAACCAAGGCTTTATCGGAACCCAGCTCACCTGGAAAATCTGTAGTTACCACAGCTGATTCGGACAATGGTGCCGTTTCAGACACTCCTTCTGTTATAACCCTTGACAATAAGCCGGCATCAGAAAGTGTAACACAAAGTGATGTCGATTTTGATAGCTTCTGGTTGGACGTCATTGCACCAGAAACCTCTGGAGATGAGAAAAATCTTGATAAGGAAGATAGCGTTATAGATAAAACCCCAACAGATGAAGCTAGTCAAATTGTTTCATGTCCAAATATTCCTGCCATTACCTCAGTTTCATTAGGTGATCAGACTCCGGAAGGTAACACAGAGAGACTGGTGCAAGATAGTGATGAGTTTGCAAAGGCAGAACCCATTTTAGATGAAAAGGATGTACAAGCTACGCAGCCTGATGAATGCACAGCGACAAGCGGTATCTCTGCCGAAATTACTCAAGATAGTTGCATTGTTGGTGCTCCTGGTCTAGGGGAAAGTTCATCCTCGGTGAATCCATGGGATGAGGAAGACCTTCCGTTGGTGGTTGCAGATTCGCAAGTTCTATACTTGCCATACAAAGAAAACATAACAGCTGTGGAAGGTGAGGGTGAGGCATCATCATCTTCATTTGTTACTGGTTATCAAGAACCAGAAAACAATGATTTTGTTGGTTTAGGCGGTTTATTCGATGAGCCTGAGGTTGCTGAAGGGCCTGTTTTTGGTCCTCCTTGTAAGGCTGAAGCTTCTTCAGGAGTTGTTGGTTTTATGGCGTTCAGCAGCGAGTCTGATCCAGAAGAAATCGATGATTCAGATTCACCAGTGTCTGTAGAGAGGTGTTTAGCTCATTTCACTAAGCCTGAGGTTTTGTCTGACGACAATGCTTGGGACTGCGAGAACTGTTCAAAGAACCTTAAACTCCAACGGTTGAGGGAAAAGAGAAATTCAAGCAACACAAGCAACGGGTGGGTAAGTGAAAATGAAGATGGAGTTTTGGGAGAAACCGATATGAAGCAAGATCCAAGTGATAGTTCTAGTAGTGTCAAGGATAATGGAAGAGAAGCTAATGACAGTGAATCTGAAGAAGATTCAGAGAAAGTGATAACAGTGAAAAGAGATGCAACTAAGAGAGTACTTATAAACAAAGTTCCACCTGTCTTAACCATTCATCTAAAGCGATTCAGCCAAGACCTGCGTGGTAGGCTAAGTAAGTTAAATGGTCATGTTGCTTTCAAAGAAGTCATCGATCTTGGACAATATATGGACTCAAGGTAACATAGCATCTCCTCTCTTCTACATGACCTGTTTTTCTTAGTCTTTCACAAATATGACTCTGTTTCTTTGTTCTTTTGTTGGTTCGTTTAGGTGTAGTAGTGGAGAAGACCCGCCCGTTTACAGATTAGCTGGATTGGTTGAGCATTCAGGGACAATGAGAGGAGGTCATTACGTGGCGTATGTTAGAGGAGCTAGTAAGAAAGTTGACTCCTCCTCGAGTGTGTGGTATAACATAAGCGATGCACATGTCCGTCAGGTTTCATTGGACAAGGTTCTGCATTCAGAAGCCTACATCTTGTTCTACGAACGGATCGTCTGAGAATTTTTTTTTTTGCAAAACTTAGTTTTGATCTTCCATTCAACTACAGGGAACGTTTTTGACGATCACATTATATCAAATACACCATTACTTGTGTTTTATTATGATTATGTTTCAGAGTTACACTATACTATATGTATTATCAGAACCATATATGGATATATTTGAGGCTCTCAACTGTGTTACATTTCACGAGAATGCACAGGTTTGAAGAATCAATGTTGATCTTCCATTAACTTGTTATATACGTTTCTAGCTGTTGCCCTAAATGATTAATATTTCAACTTTGACTTGAGACGACACCGTTTTGACTTGAGAATCCCTTTGACTTCTTTTTTTTTTTTCTTTTAGTCCTCGTTTTCTTATTCTTTAGTCTTAATAGATCTCTGCTTAGTTTCTCCGCGAGAACACCTTCAATTACCTCGTCGAAGATGGATTCAGTAAGTCACTATCGTTTCATCTCTCGAATCGTGTAGATTGTGCCAAGCTTCTAGGGTTTTATCTGGTTACTTGTGGCATAAGACATTTTCTTCACTTTTATTTTAGGTTGTTTCTTCCGCAACTAGGCATGTTTGTTTAGGAGTGAACTTTTAAAACATTTTGTTGGTCTTTTGGAATGCTAAACAGTCTTTTGGAGGTTCTGCCTTATTTCAAGTTTCAGATTTATTGACATTATATTATATTGACTAGTAGCACATGGATGCAGCCAGCAATGATTAAACAGAAAAAAAAAAATTTGAACTTGTAAAATACTCGAAGAACAAAAATTACAGGAATAATTAGTTCAAATTTTTAAAAGTCCAAAGTCATTGTGTTGGTCTTTTGGAATGCTAAAAGTCTTGTTCTTTGCAAAGGAGCTTCTTATTTATTTTATTTTTATCAATTTTATTACATCTAAATAATAATACTGCAAAGGGAAAAGAATAATCAGATAACTATGTTCTTAGCTGAAAAATACAGAGCTAATCCTTATTAAAAAAAAAAAATCCAATACCCTAAGAACAAAAAACATATTAATAGTGAGTTCAAAACTTAAAATCCTTATTTTTTTGTTATATATAAATCACCTGGAAAAGTTGTGTATATCTACTCTATTAAAATAGAGTCATTCTTTTTATTTACTGATACAAGTTGTCATTTAAATTTGGACTCTTTTTAGAATGCTACAAATAATATAAGTCATATAATTGACTGAACCATATTACTTAAATAAAATCAACACAATTAATGTAAAGAGACGACCCTAATGTAAACTACCTTCAAAATATGGCAGGTATCTATGTATATACCGAAAACACATATTTTCTCCTACAAATATGAAATGTTCTAAAAGAATATATATCATCAAAATATGGAATATGAAAATCTACTAATTATACTTAAATTAAACCAGTGGTTATTTATGGAATATAGTCTTGGGATTACTTTTATTTTTTGAACAAATTATATAGTTTGGTTTTTGGGCTTAGTATTAAGAAAAAAACTCTAAAAACATTGAATAAACTTTTCACCTTAAAAGATAAAAAATCAATTATTATTTTCAGACCCAAAAGGTATTTAATATTTTTAACAAAACAAAATTATCTATTATTAATCATTTATTTAAATCATGTACTTTAAAACATGTTAATATATTTTTTTATNTATATAGTTTGGTTTTTGGGCTTAGTATTAAGAAAAAAACTCTAAAAACATTGAATAAACTTTTCACCTTAAAAGATAAAAAATCAATTATTATTTTCAGACCCAAAAGGTATTTAATATTTTTAACAAAACAAAATTATCTATTATTAATCATTTATTTAAATCATGTACTTTAAAACATGTTAATATATTTTTTTATATTTTAAATAACAATCACTTTGTTTTGATAAATTTCAATGGTAACTTTTAAATAATTTATTGTTTTATTTTTCTTAAATAAGTTACTGACTAAAAAAATGTAAAGCAAAACCAAAAACCAAATTTAAAAACTAAAATCCAAAACTAAAAGCTGAAAACACATGTTATATTTTTTTGCTTTGTTTATTTACAAAATAAACTATTTCAAATTTTTTTAAAAAAATTTGTTGTCATCTTTTCAGTTTTGAATTAGATGTTCGATTATTTGAGATTTGTTTGTTGGTAATATTAGTTCAAACTAACTCAGCGGGTTTAAAAATTAAAAACCCAAACCAAAAACTGAAAATGAAAAGTAGAAACTTAAAAACTAAAAACCAAAAACCAAAATCTAAAAGTAAGAACTGAAACTAAAAACTAATGAAAAATAATCATCACCACAAATTTTGGTGAACTGATTTTATATCAAAATATTCTTTAAACTAAGACAAAACCCAATTATATAAATTTTTAATCAAAAAAAAATTCCGCGCTTTGATCAAAATCTAGTATTATATTACTCCCTCCGTTTCATATTAAGTGTCGTTGTAGAGAATTTTTTGCGTTACAAAATAAGTGTCGTTTTCGGTTTTCAATGCAAAATTTATTAATTTTATTATGTAATTTGTTTTTCTATTGGTTAAAATATGGTTAGGTGTATGGGTAACTGTGATTTTATATAGGAAATATGTAAAATTAATTGTTTCCTTAATCCGTGTGCACAGCTGTAGAGTGACATTTATAATGAAACAGAGGGAGTATGTTTCTACTACGGTCGGATATAAAACCGGATGTAATTATGACCGGTTACGGAAGAACCAATCAATTGGTCTGGTCTGGTGGGGAGCCTAATCATCGGTAGCGAATCCTTTGCACATGACTGACTCTCGATCTCCTCCTTTTGTGACGGCGGCAACAGCAACGACAAAGACATAAGTCTCCCCCTCAGTGACATCCTTATTCTCGATTCTTCTTTAAATCCTCTGCTTCGAGGTTTTTGTCGGTAAAATCTCTCTCAATTCTTTTTTTTTTTTTCTTCTTAATGCTTTATTTACCGATTACGATTGTGGTTCTGCTGAGCAGTAATAAGATTGAATCTTAGCTTCTAGTTCGTTAGATTCTTGTAACAGTTTTAGTAAAGTAACCGATAGATCCGATCCAGAAGCTCACCGCGAGCCCGAGAACCGGTAAACCAAAGCCTAGAGGATGACCACGAGGGAAGAAGGGTCAACCCGAAGAACAGAGATTCAATGGTGGATGATGATGAACATCAAGAACAGAGAGTTAGGGTTTAAGAAGATTGTTTTAATGTTTGATTGATTAAATTCTCCCGTAAAGAGAAAGAGATTACATATAATGTTTATTAAACCAAAAAGCTAAACCGAAAGGCTAAACCAGAAATTAAAGAACTAAACCAAAGGATAAAGGTTTATCCTGTTACAATACTCCCTTGTTGAGAACATCCTTGTCCTCAAGGATGATAAGAACTTGGTGCTGAAACCATCATAACATCTCTGATGATCATTCTCTGCGAACATCTCTGGTGGTCGTTGGAGATGAAATACTTCATTGACACAAAATCCAGTAAAGCAACGATTAATATAAGCATGATTACCAGCCATTGAAGTAAGCTCCAGCTTTTGTACCTCCCTGCAATATCTGCTTTGTCCACACTTAATCCTGAGAGCTTGTTGTTGTGTCTCATTCATGTCTCTCCCTTGTCGCTCATTGTTGTACTTGAATATCCAAGCTTTTGACTGAGACATCTCAATAGTTCTTGTGACTTCAACGTAAAATGATACCACCTCTTCTCTTGCTTGGCCAGTGGTGTAACAGCTCAACATATCTTCATTTCTAGTATCAAATGTAGCCTCATCTTTTAGCTCCAGTTCTGCAACCATTGGGAATGGTTTATATCTCCATTTATGTTTCACTTGGAACATCTCTGTACCAAAGAGACTGAAGCCTGTGTGATTTTGCATTCCTTCATTTGACCAATTTATATACTCGGTGAAACCCTTTGTTATGCCGCATCCTGAAAACAGTGCAACCGTCACGTCCGTAATAGATTGCCGAAGGAGTCTCAAACGTATATCAGTAGCTACCAATTCTTTCACAGAGTTTGAGATGAGCAACTCATATCCAGCTTGAATTTCTTTTGCTGGTTTAAGTAACAGCACCAAACTCTGTATACAAGTCTCATGAAACTTTGAGGTTAACTTCAATGTGCTGCTACGATTCTGATAAGTTTCTGGCCAATCCAAATGAGCTGCTTTAGCTGACAACCCGCCAGGATCCCATACACATTCAGCCTCAAAACCGTGCATGCAGTTTCTTAACCCGTTAACAAGATGGATTGCATCCGGTGAACACACCATTTTCTCATAAGCAGTATGGAGATATGCTCTTGGTTGTCTCCCAGAAGTAAAACCCCAACGAGAGTGGAATCCATAATTGACTTCAGCCTCAGAAGTTTCTCTTAGCTTCCATTTAACTTCACTTTCCAATATAGTGTAATCTTCCTTGGAAGGAACAAAGTTGAATCTCACATCAGCCTTAAGCTCTTTCACTCTTATGAATATTCCCGTCGTTTCATCATCTAGTAGCTTCTCGTTTGGATCAGGAGGTTTATGAATCTTAGGGCCAAACTCAGATGCACTAACTAGTAATCTCGGCAAGTCCTGAAACTCTGAAAGCAGTTCCTTAGCTTGAATATGAAGTTGTCTCATCAGTCTCATATCTGACGTTGCTGCATAAAACCACAAGCTCTTACATTTCTCTGGCCAGTACCACTGAGTTTCTTTAGCTGTTAACCCACCTGGCTCCCATATGCGTTCAGCTATTTTCTCTGTTGATGTAATCTTTCCATCAGCATGTTGTCTATTATCTTCCCACAACAACATACTTTTTCTTCTGCTATATGAATCATCAATAACAGGGAACTCGATGTTGTCCTCCAAGAGAACAATACCAATATCATCATCGATCTCAGTAGGAAATTTACCAATAACATGATCCAAAACTTGAGTAGCCATGACATTAGAAGCTTCAAGTAACTGTTCCCCAACTGCAACTGTTTCTTCTTGGGCTTCCACTCCAAGGCTATACTGAGGGTAGACCGCTTCCAAGGCTGTGATAGCTTCTTCTTGAATTATTTTTGTTGATATCTCAACAATTTCTTCGACAACAACATTTTCAACCTTCTCTTCATCATCACGTTCAGTCACAAGAATTCGTAAACCCTTGTGCTTCAGTTGACAGTGACCTGGGGTATCAAACTCTTCACAAAACACACACAATCCCATTTCCATTCTTGCATACATCTCTTCACATGAGTACTTTGGGAAAAAAGTACCTTTCTTTTTGTTCTTTCCATGGATTAAATCTGGAGGATCAGGAGGCTTCTCTGGCAGTGGAGAAGTAAGTGAGGAAGTAGACAATGGTGCTTGGAGTCCAAGTCCGTCATGGTAACCCTCCATTTTTGGATTTTCAACCATAGAAACGTCATGTTGTTTTTGGCCCACCATATGCTCGACGAAATTTCCAAGAGGGTTTTCAGCTTTTCTCTTCTGATTCAGCAGTGGAGAAGAGTAGTCACGCAGATAACTCATGAAATCGTCTCGGAAGGCTGCACGACGTTTATCCTCCTCCGCCTGTTTCCGTTCCAACTCCATCTTAAGCAACAGAGCTTGGGCTTGTTGTTTTGATGGTAAGAACGAGGTCATCCCGTTAGCTCGTTGATACATAGCTTCGATCCGAGAACCGTAAGGCTCTGATACCAATGTAACAGTTTTAGTAAAGTAACCGATAGATCCGATCCAGAAGCTCACCGCGAGCCCGAGAACCGGTAAACCAAAGCCTAGAGGATGACCACGAGGGAAGAAGGGTCAACCCGAAGAACAGAGATTCAATGGTGGATGATGATGAACATCAAGAACAGAGAGTTAGGGTTTAAGAAGATTGTTTTAATGTTTGATTGATTAAATTCTCCCGTAAAGAGAAAGAGATTACATATAATGTTTATTAAACCAAAAAGCTAAACCGAAAGGCTAAACCAGAAATTAAAGAACTAAACCAAAGGATAAAGGTTTATCCTGTTACAATTCTACATTTTCGGTTTCTGGTTATGCAATAACTCATTTTTTCTTTTGTTAGTTAGGAACAAGTCAGTCATGGGGAAGAAAGCGAAGAAGAAAGCTCCAACTCCTCCTCCTACTAAGGAGAATCTGACCACCAAGGAACACCCTAGTGAAATAGCTGTTAAGGAGAAACAAGCTTGTGTGCATTTCGACAAGGGTCTCAACTTAGATAAAGTGTTGGAGAAGATTAAGTCTTCCGGACAGATCAAGTGTCATGAATGCAAGGAAGGTGTCAAAGGACCTAAATCAAAGGGTGCTGGTGGTGGTAAGGGGAAACAACATGCTTCTTCTTCTTCTTCTGATAGAAAAGCTATTTGGGTTTGTTTAGAATGTGGCTGTTACGTTTGTGGTGGTGTTGGTTTGCCAACTGGTCCGCAGAGTCATGTTCTCAAGCATATCAGAACGACACGTCACCGTTTGGTGATTCAATGGGAAAACCCTCTGTTGAGATGGTGCTTCCCCTGCAATTCGCTTCTCCCTGTTGAAAACAAAGATGTGTTGTTGGAGCTCGTAAAACTTATGAAAGAACCATCTTTAAACAATTTAGCAGCTCCTCCATCATCTGATGCCGAGAGCTCAGTGAGTGGCAGTATCTTTAGCGACATCAAATTAGAAAGTGCTGCTGTGACCAGTGGTGTAGTAGCAAGAGATGGTTACGTTGTGAGAGGTTTAGTTAACCTTGGGAACACATGTTTCTTTAACTCTATAATGCAGAATCTTCTTTCTCTAGATCAGTTACGAAGCCACTTCTTGAAGGATGATGTTTCTGGTGTTGGTCTGCCTCTTGCTTCTTCCCTGAGGAAACTATTTGCTGAGACGAAACCAGAGGCGGGTTTAAAGAGTGTTATAAACCCTAGAGCCTTTTTCGCGACTTTCTGCGCTAAGGCACCGCAGTTTAGGGGATACGACCAGCATGACAGCCACGAGTTGCTACGTTGTTTGCTAGATTCGTTGAGTACTGAAGAATCTGCCTGGAGAAAGAGGCGTTGTGGTGTTTCTGATAATGATGAGAAGAAGTCTACTACTACTCTCGTGGATTCTGTGTTTGGAGGCGAAACTTCGAGCATTGTTTCTTGTATTGAGTGTGGGCATTCCTCTAAAGTCTATGAGCCGTTTTTGGATCTCTCTTTACCTGTACCGTTTAAGAAAACCCCTCCTAAGAAGCAGCAAGCCCTTTCTCGAGCAAAGAAAGCTAAGCTTCCACCGAAAAGAGTCTCTAAGAATGTGTCGAAGGTAAATAAAGTTTCAAAAGTCCTCCCAACCAAGGCTCTATCGGAACCCAGCTCACCTGGAAAATCTGTAGTTGCCACAGCTGATTCGGGTACATCATGTTCTGCACCCACTGATGATGGAGCTGTTTCAGAGACTCCTTCGGTTATAACCCTTGACAATAAGCAGGCATCAGAGAGTGTAGATACTGATTTTGATAGCTTCTGGTTAGACGTCATTGCACCAGAAACCTTTGGAGATGAGACAAATATTGATATGGAAGATAGCGTTAGTGATAACACCCCAACAGGTGAGGCTAGTCAAATTGTTCCTTGTCCAAATACTCCTGACAATACCTCAGTTTCGTTGGGTGATCAGACTTCCGAAGGTAACACAGAGAAGCTGATACAAGATAGTGACGAATTTGCAAAAGTAGAAACCATTTTGGATGAAAAAGATGTACAAGCTACGCAGCCTGATGAATTCAGAGCGACAAGCGGTACCTCTGCTGAAATTACTCAAGATAGTTGCACTGGTGGTGATCCTAGTCTAGGGGAAAGTTCATCCTCGGTGAATCCATGGGATGAGGAAGACCTTCCGTTGGTGGTTGCAGATTCGCAAGTTCTATACATGCCATACAAAGAAAACATAACAGCTGTGGAAGGTGAGGGTGAGGCATCATCATCTTCATTTGTTACTGGTGATCAAGAACCAGAAAACAATGATTTTGTTGGTTTAGGCGGTTTATTCGATGAGCCTGAGGTTACTGAAGGGCCTGTTTTTGGTCCTCCTTGTAAGGCTGAAGCTTCTTCGGGAGTTGTTGGTTTTATGGCGTTCAGCAGCGAGTCTGATCCAGAAGAAATCGATGATTCAGATTCACCAGTGTCTGTAGAGAGGTGTTTAGCTCATTTCACCAAGCCTGAGATTTTGTCTGACGACAATGCTTGGAACTGCGAGAACTGTTCAAAGAACCTTAAACTCCAACTATTGAGGGAAAAGAGAAAATCAAGCAACGGATGGGTGAGTGAAAATGAAGATGGAGTTTTGGGAGAAACCGATATGAAGCAAGATCTAAGTGATAGTTCTAGTAGTGTCAAGGATAATGGAAGAGAAGGTAATGACAGTGAATCCGAAGTTGAAGAAGATTCGGAGAAAGTGATTACAGTGAAAAGAGATGCAACTAAAAGAGTACTTCTAAATAAAGTCCCACCTGTCTTAACCATTCATCTAAAGCGATTCAGCCAAGACCTGCGTGGTAGGCTAAGTAAGTTAAATGGTCATGTTGCTTTCAAAGAAGTCATCGATCTTGGACAATATATGGACTCAAGGTAACATAGCATCTCCTCTCTCTTCTACATGACCTGTTTTTCTTAATCTTTCACAAATATGACTCTGTTTCTTTGTTCTTTTGTTGGTTCGTTTAGGTGTAGTAGTGGAGAAGACCCGCCCGTTTACAGATTAGCTGGATTGGTTGAGCATTCAGGGACAATGAGAGGAGGTCATTACGTGGCGTATGTTAGAGGAGCTAGTAAGAAAGTTGACTCCTCCTCGAGTGTGTGGTATAACGTAAGCGATGCTCATGTCCGTCAGGTTTCGTTGGACAAGGTTCTGCATTCAGAAGCCTACATCTTGTTCTACGAACGGATTGTCTGAGATTTTTTTTTTTTTTTTTTGCAAAACATAGTTTTGATCTTCCATTATTCACTACAGGCAACGTTTTTGACGATCACATTAGATCAAATACCCTTAATTTTGTTTTGTTATGATTATGTTTCAGAGTTACATTATACTATATGTATTATCAGAACCATGTATGGATATATTTGAGGCTCTCAACTGTGTTACATGTCATGAGAATGCACAGTTTGAATCATCCATTGACTTGTTATATACGTTTCGTGTTGTTGACCTAAATGAATAATATTTCAACTTTGACTTGAGACGACACCGTTTTGACTTCTTTTTCTTTTTTCTTTTAGTCCTCGGTTTCTTATTCTTTAGTCATAATAGATCTCTACTTAGTTTCTTCGCGAGAACACTCCCATTAAATTCTCACGGCCGATCCGATCGAGGATTTTTAGGGTTTGTGAGAAAAAAAAAAATGGCGCAGCAACAATTGTTGATCTACAGCTTCGTCGCTCGAGGCACGGTGATCCTCGTGGAGTTCACTGATTTCAAAGGTAACTTCACCTCCGTCGCTGCACAGTGCCTCCAGAAGCTCCCGTCTTCCAACAACAAGTTCACCTACACCTGCGACGGCCACACCTTCAATTACCTCGTCGAAGATGGATTCAGTAAGTCACTATCGTTTCATCTCTCGAATCGTGTAGATTTGAGTGTTTACGAAGCTTTTAAGGTTTAGATCTGTATTGATCAGTTTTATGCTCAGTTATTGATGGATTCGTTGTATTTTTGACTGAAACTATGTAGAAGAACACCAACATTGATGATCTGCACTTATTTGATTATCATCTTCAGCTACGTGAGATTGATTTTTGTTTGTTGATGTTGGCAGCGTACTGTGTTGTTGCGGTTGATTCTGCTGGGAGACAGATTCCTATGGCGTTTTTGGAGAGAGTGAAAGAGGATTTTAGCAAGAGATATGGTGGTGGAAAGGCTGCAACTGCTCAGGCTAACAGTTTGAATAAAGAGTTTGGGTGTGTTATTTGTTTTTGCTATTGTTGTTGATTACTCTTTGGACTGATTCATTGTTTTTTTTTGGTTAATTTTTAAGCTCTAAGCTGAAAGAGCACATGCAGTATTGTATGGATCATCCTGATGAGATTAGTAAGCTTGCTAAGGTGAAGGCTCAAGTCTCTGAAGTTAAGGGTGTTATGATGGAAAACATCGAGAAGGTTTGTATCTCCAAGGACTTTTTTCAGTAATACTAAGTTACTGAACTCTCTTGTTTTGGTATAATGTTCATTTTTTACGAATGTAACGCTTGTTTTGCTGTTAAACGAGTTAAATATGAATCTCAATTCATGTGCAGGTTCTTGACCGTGGTGAGAAGATTGAGCTTCTGGTGGACAAAACCGAGAACCTTCGCTCACAGGTTAGACTCTTATGCAGATATATCTAATGAATGTCTACATATATGAAGCTGATTCACTATACTGTCTTATCTTGAACTGCTGTTGTAGGCACAAGACTTCAGAACAACGGGGACACAGATGAGAAGAAAGATGTGGCTTCAGAACATGAAGATAAAACTCATAGTTCTCGCCATCATCGTCGCACTGATTCTCATAATCGTGCTCTCAGTTTGCCATGGCTTCAAGTGTTAAAAGCCCTTTAAAAAAGTCAATACTCTCTGGAGATCTTTCTCACTTCGGTCATCGTAATCATTCTAATGTTACCGCTTGAATTGGTTTTGTATAGATAGAGAGACATATATGTATGCTTCTTCATTTGCTATATTGCTTGCAACTGATGATGCTGATGATCCCTTGCGAACCAGTATTGCCAAGTGATGGATAACTAGTAAATGGTTTTGTCGACTATGATAATAAACTGATTATGATAATGATAATTAGTAGTCGACTTGGAGAAGTAGCACAGTTTTTTTTTGTCTATCTTCCACGAGTTCGACCTTCCAAGGACCAACCGATACGTCGGGAAAGCTTTCAACTAATAACTGTATATTTAAATAGTATTGTTTGAAATTTTATTTTATTGACATTTCTTTAAATAAATTCATAGTTCTAAAAATAGCAGTAACTTTTTGAAAATATCAAAATTATTTTGAACACATACCATTTTATTTACTTATAGCAAAACGAACGAGTCTAAAGCTAGTAGATTCGTTTAAATCGGAACAAATTAACGTGAGTTTCTTAAATTAGATATTTTATTATGTATATATGTAAGGATACCTCTTGGGTGGTAGAAAATAGAATACTTCATCTCTTTCCTAAAACTTTAAAACTCAATTCATTTCTATAATCCAAGATGAGGAAATCGCTTCGACTCTTGTTCACCATCTTAATTATCTCCATCATTCTTTCACTAGGTTTGTATTCAAATTTTAATATATTGCATATAGTCTATAATCAATTCATTATAATACTTAGATCCATAAAATATTACTTTTAATATATTGTAAACCCCATATAATAATTTGTGTTTACAATACAAAATATAACATTATTTATCTCTCTTGTGTAAAATTCATAAATTTCCAGAAGGGTATAAAATACATAAATCTGAGTAAAAAAATTATGTTAAAATTAATAGGATCACACGTGAAGTATTTATGCTACTTTTTCCATTTGTGTCCGTTTTTAAATGTATAGGTTATATATATGATGAAGAACTACTGTGATAAAACAATTTTAACTAGCATTTTCATAATATGGATGAACTATAGTTCTTATGTAACTTAATGTGATATTTTGAATTGTATATATTTTGTAGGTATATGTTATGCTTATCCAAATATATACAGTATTTTTAATTAAAACATCAATTTTTTATATTAATACGCACACAATTCTTAAAATATTTTCCAAAATAAAATAATAAAAATAATAATTTGACCAAATAAATATGCTAATTTTTATTTACCGGGAAACCTATTTCTCTTTTTACTTACCATGCTCAAAACAAAATTTTACTATGTAGTTTTTGTTGATAAATAACTTCTATATTTCAAAATATTTATATATTTTTAATCCCAATCAAAATTAAATATTTTTATATTTAACAGGAATGATGGCAGATGCGCAGAAACAAGGAAACAAATATTGTCCTTATAAAATTCCAACAAAAAAGAGGTGTATTCCAGCAGAATGTCTCGCTCAGTGTAAGAAGCAATATGGAAATGATGCTGCTGGTAGTTGTTCAGTAGAAGAAAAGGAAATCTGTAACTGCTCAGCTAAATGCAAGGGTTCTCGTTAAGTGTTGTGATATAATAATAATATCCAACCAAATTTTTATATAACTTTTTAACAATAAATATCTAAATGTTAAAATGTTTGTTTCAGATTTTTTGGATCTATTTATAATAAATAATAATATGAATGTTAAATACAACTGTGAATAACAAGACATACAAGACTTAAAAAAAAAAAAAAAAGGATCTCAATATAATTAGATGTAACTAAAATTGTGTAAGATCATAGAAGCTTAAGACAAGTTATAGATGAAATTACAACTAATTTTTAAATGTGAGATCATCAATTAACATGTAAATTTTGTATACACTGTAAAATAACTAAATAAAGTTAGAGTTGATCAGCTATATAAATAAAAAGCACTAATTTGAATATCAAACAATCAATTCTGCCAAAACAAGTTATCGTTTAACATTTTCGGATCGTATTTGAAATGCTATTACTTTCGTCAAAATGGAAAAATATTGAGTCGAAAACAATTAATCGTTTGTATCAAATATTCACTTATTTTTATATTTGATACATTATTGTATACATAAAATATTAGTTGTGTTAAATTTTAGGGGGTTGGATGTCTACAAGCCAAATCCTATGTTTTTCTGATCTCTCGTTTTATTCGACAGTGTAAGGAAAATACAGATCATCGGGGATTACCAAATACAGAAAAAAAAAAACATGAAGAACTATGAGCTTTTTTAGACAAAACATCAGTTATTATTTTCCTTGTTTAATAGAACTCTACGATAGCAAAATCGTATGTTATCTGATTATTAAATCAGTCGTAAATAGTAGTAGTACTTAAGCGTGCGAGGTCTGTGGATCACATTCACACGCTTGAGCAGTTAGTGGCGGTTAGAACGGTAAATAAAGAGATGGAGTTGAGTTAACAACTAATCACGCTGAAAAGGCAAGACAAAGAATCAAACTGTACCAGTCCACGTCGTATCGTATAGTTACATTAACGGCCGTCTTAACGGCTCTTTCTCGTGTCGTCTTCCTTTTCTTCCCTCTCCATATTCTATAAGAAGAAGGCCAATATATCTCCAAGCTCGTACATTCACTTTCTTTTAACTCTCACTCCTCTGCTCTAATTCTCTCGGACCATAAGCTCAGCTTCTGCCCCCAATGGCGGTTCTTCCGACATGGATTTTAGCTATTGTGTGTCTACTCTTCTTCGTGGGAGCAATGGAGAACAGTACAGACGACAAGATCTCATCTCTCTCCAGGTCTTTATCTTTACAACCTCTTCTTTTTCTTATGAGCTGTTAAACTTTATAAACAGAGATGATAATTTATTTTATATGTTTTACATCAGTACTTCGCTTACGTTTCTCATTCTCGAGCTACATTTTCTTCAGATTCTTAAGAAAATTCCCCAAAAGAATCATATAAATCATTTACGATTACTGTTTTTTTCAACCGACAAGATTAGCAGCAGGGGAAAATAGTTTTTTGTTTTTTTCTTCGCATTTTCGATCTCTGCATACAAGCCTACATACAATACTCTATCCTTCTATTCTTTAAATGAAATTATATGAGCCGTTGATTTTTTGTGCTGTGATCCAGATCTAAAGATCTAGACCGTACATTACGCTTTCTAGTTTGCATAGATACACTTCTGAGTCAACGCTTAACTTGCATCTGTTAGATTTACCGGTTTGACGAGCTACGTAGTGTCGGAATTGTTTGATAGGGTCACTTTCGCCATTTAATAGTTACTATGTCAGAAGACAACCTTTTTCTAAAGCCATTTTCTGTGCGTTTTGTTAATCTTTTTCTAAAGTACAGAAACTATATAGTATAATAAATTAAATTCTACTATGTATGCATCTATATTTAAAATAAAATAAATTTTTTTTTTTTTTTTAAATGTGTGTTTGAAATATAAATAGAATGAATTGAAATAGATTTGTTTGTAAATGCTATTATATATATGCAAATTAAAAAAATAGAGTTAGAGATGATTTAACGGTTTATCTGGTTACCAAGTTTATTGAGCGGTTATAGTATGCATTGTCCAATGTATTACAAAAATGTTTCTATATGTGTTGTAATGTGTGATCTACAATTTTTCTTAGATCGGACGAAATCGAATGGAACAGACACGCAGTGACGAACCCAGATGAAGTAGCTGACGAAGTTATCGCCTTGGCTGAAATGTAAGTACGAATGTCATTTTCATTTCTATATTTCCTAGTATTTGTTATGATCTGAAAAAAAAAAGTCATAACTATTATTCATTTATAATTGTGCAATTGTGGCTTTTGTTTCACTCTATTGTTGCATCAAGATCTAGCCTAAAAATGCTGTCACATTTACTTCTTCTCTAACCAACTTCATTCACACTTTGTTACTATTTTTATATATCATCTAAAAATCCCCATGTTCACACTATTATTTATTCTTGCTACTAGTGAGATCCAGTCCCGTGACCGTTTGCCATTAATTATTTCTGTCAGGATTATTTCTTTAAGTAAGATATCTATTAAGTTTTTTCTTTCATCATACGAGATATTTATTGTGTTTTTTGTGTTTTGTTTTTTTTTTGACAAAGGGTTTTATTGTGATTTTTCTGTCTATTTTAATCTTACTCTGAGAGAACTGTATACATTTTTATATCACCTGCTACTTGTTGCATGCATTGATATGTTACAAGGTAATTTCGTTATATTACATTTCTAATACTATCTTTAAATTATCAAGTTTTTTTCCCTATTTCGCTCCCAATCGTTGTTGAGCTACTGGTTATAGCAGACAGTTTTCAGTTTTCATCGCAAACACCACATGCACCAATGCTATGCAGATCCGTGTCCAACGCATTATTGATTTGCATAGCATACATGTCCTCTCCCAAATTAAACTATCTTTCATATCACCAGCCATACGTACACACTGAAAATTCGTTAAATATTTACTATCAAAATACGTACAATAAACTGTTATTGTGAAATTTTAATATTAATACAACCCTACGTATTTCAAAGAGGTGCCAAAAATAGAATTTATTATAATAATTTTTGACAGTTCACATGTGGTCGTAACAGAACAATTTAACGATTCTCTATAACGCCGTTTGCTTCAAGAATCTTATTAGTTAGAAAACCTAATCCCACCGACACACGTCTATGAAAAAAAGTCTACTATACACAAGTATTTATGAATTTATCATCAACCATGCTACGTGCACATGTTCTTGTGTGATTTTTTTTAAAAAAAACAAAATTATTAATATTAAGTTTTTGTGGAAGAAAAATAAAATGAAACCAGTCTAAACCGGGTATGATTTTACAGGAGTGTAAGAAACCATACCGAGAGGAGGAAGCTAGGTTACTTTACTTGCGGAACAGGCAACCCAATCGACGATTGCTGGCGATGCGATCGCAACTGGCACAAGAACCGCAAACGCCTAGCAGACTGTGGTATCGGATTTGGAAGAAACGCTATCGGCGGTCGCGACGGGCGTTTCTACGTAGTCACTGACCCAAGAGACGACAACCCGGTTAACCCTAGACCGGGAACATTACGTCACGCCGTGATCCAAGACCGACCACTATGGATCGTTTTCAAACGTGACATGGTGATTCAGTTAAAACAAGAACTAATCGTCAACAGCTTCAAAACGATAGACGGACGCGGCGCAAACGTTCACATCGCTAACGGCGGTTGCATCACGATTCAGTATGTGACGAACGTCATCGTCCATGGATTGCATATTCATGATTGTAAACCGACCGGTAACGCTATGGTTAGAAGCTCAGAGACGCACTTTGGGTGGAGAACGATGGCTGATGGTGACGCGATCTCCATCTTTGGTTCGAGTCATGTTTGGATTGATCACAATTCGTTGTCTCATTGTGCTGATGGGCTTGTGGATGCTATCATGGGCTCGACCGCGATTACAATCTCTAACAACCACATGACTCACCACAACGAGGTTATGTTGCTTGGACATAGTGATTCTTACACGAGGGATAAAGCCATGCAAGTTACAATTGCTTTTAACCATTTTGGGGTCGGACTTATTCAAAGAATGCCAAGGTATATTTAAAGACAGAACAAAAACAGGAGTATGCTCTGTTTACTTTGTTTCTATGATTTGTTTTCTGACCAATGTGATTAACTGTTCATGCAGGTGTCGGCACGGGTACTTCCATGTCGTGAACAACGACTATACTCATTGGGAAATGTATGCCATAGGTGGAAGTGCAAACCCAACAATCAACAGTCAAGGAAACCGCTATGCAGCCCCTAAAAATCCTTTTGCTAAAGAGGTAACTATTAGGGACATTGTCCTACATACAAAATTAAAATATATCTTAAATAATTATTATTAATTTATACTACATCCGTTTCAGTTTTACATGTCGTTACAGAGAAAAAAAATTGTTTTAAAATAAGTGTCGTTTTATAATTGCGATGTAGAATTTATTAACTTTATATAATTTTCTATTTTTTATTAGTTGAAATGTGATTAGCTGTATAGTTAATTGTGTTTTTATTTTTAAAATATATATAATTAAATATTTTCTTAATATGTGTAGAAATTTATAATAACAACTAAAATAAAACAGAGAGAATATTAATTATTATTAATTTATATTAAGTTGGAAATTCATCGAACTTCTTATTAATAATTAATCAAAAATCGATAAATTCGAATAGTGATTATGTGATTGTGACATTATTATGTGAATATTTTTGATAGGTGACGAAGAGAGTGGGCACACCAACGGGTCATTGGAAAGGATGGAATTGGAGAACCGAAGGAGATTTGCTTAGGAACGGAGCTTACTTCACTGCTTCAGGAGCCGCGGCATCTGGTAGCTACGCACGTGCCTCTAGCCTAGCTGCTAAATCTTCTTCATTGGTCGCAACCATTACTAACGACGCTGGAGCTCTACCATGCCGCAGAGGACGTCAATGTACCTCATAGTTGTTATTAACCTCCTCCCAACACCATAACCACCAAAAATCATAACCATGTTATATTATATTTAGACAAAAGTGTACATTCTCACACATTTGTCATTTGAAAAGGCAATTATCTTCTTCTTTTTTTGTGTGCGTGTTTGTGTCAATTTTTCTCAACCTCGGGTTTTCTTGCTTCGACCGCAAGTTAACACAAGAAAAGGGGAAAAACAAACCTTTCATGTAAAGAGAAACTCCCGAAGTGTTGTTGGTTCTGTCTGATCAACTCATATATACCTACAAGAAAAACGAATGTGAATTTATTTTTATTTTGTGTATTCTTCTGGTTTATAATTTAAATATACGGTCTAAAATCTAAATGATTTGTGAATCTTCTAGTTGTCTTTGTAATTTTTCTTTGTTTGCTGGATTTGTTAGCTTTATTTTCCCAAGTGCTTGTAACTTGTTATGACTGAACCTTTTAGCTATAGATGCAATCAACCAATAGTAATTGGCGTTTTATAAAAACTTTGCACAAATGCTAATTTTGATTTTTAACATTATAAAAAGTTTAATTGCGACAGATTCGAATAGCCAGCTTCAGTTTTGCTTTCCTACCACGTAAACTTTTAGAACAAAATATTATATACACACTTTATACTGCAACTAGACATCGTATGTTAAAGAGACTTGGAAAAAAGCGATTGTTCTATATACTAAAAGCATGGTTTATTGTTATTTACATTCTATAGTAGCTTTGTGTTATAACAACCTGTTAGTGATCTATATAAATCTTAATCTCAGTCAGGATATTATGTAAAAACCCAATATTCTAAAGAATATATTACTGATTAACATATATTTTCCTCTTAAAAGCATATATTTTGTTGGGAAGAAATATTAGCCTATCTGTTTATATTTGGCTTTTTTCTTTGGAAAGTTGATCGTTAACATGAAAAGCAAGAAAAGCCTAAAATACGCTAAATCGGTCGGCTCCATGTGCACCCACATGACAAAAAAAAAACATGATAAAAAATCACAAGCAAAATGTTCTGATAGATAATGATAACCTTTTATTTTCACATCATTAAGATTATCTATAACAATTCACAAACAAAATATAAAACATATATTTTTATCTAAACCTGTAGTGATATAATAAGAATGCAATATTTTGGATAAAATTATTCATATAAACTTTTTTTTTTGGACGAAATATAAACATATAAAAGAAACTTTACGTTTGTAATAACTCTTTAGAACATAAATACATATTGATCTCATATAGCCTGACTTTATATGATTGTACAACGGTGGACAACATATTTATCATTTTCAAAAACATTTCAGTACTTACCTTTACAGCATTACCCCACCAAATCAATTAAGACAAAGTCTCTTTATTCTTTCTTTCAACACAAAGATCAATCATCACCAAGGAGACCATATTACATCGTATTTGCCATTATTATGCTACAAGAACTGAGACATAGTCTTTTAGTCCAGACGTTTTGCGAGCCTTAATTTGAATTACGGTTTTAATTCATATTCAAATTTAGTCAGAGATATCATTGATCCGATCATTACTTTGAATACTACTTAATTTATTGAAACATATATATAAATATATCAAATATTTAGATGTGCTAGTAACTAATCGCCACCAACATTGTTCTTAATGATCTCAGTAGCGTTTTTGACTGTACCCACCACTCCAGATACAGATCCTTTAGCCTTTTCAGTGACAGAATCCGTCGTTTCACTAACCTTTTCCGTCACATCTTTTGTCATCTTACTTACCTAATTAACAAAAGCAATGAAATATAAACATCATAATAATCAAACCAAATACATACAGAGGTACGTCCATATATATATAGTTAATCAGGATAATCAAATAATAAAAATTGAGTTATATAATTACTCGGCCAGACGTAGTGGAAGCGACATCTTGGATATACTCGGTGGTTTCCTTCACTTGCTTCGCTCCGTCCTTCACTGCATCTGCTGCTTCTTTCACATTTTGGCATTGCTCTGCCTCTTCTTTTCCCTTTATTTAATTTATCATAATCAATTACAGTATATATATTATCCTACAACATATTACAATATGAAACTCTCTACACTGTATGCATAGTTAATTTCCAGCAGATCTTGTTAGCATGTAATATTAGATATCAACATATTAATTATAACTTGAAGTTGAATTAAAATGTGATACTACCGGAATAGATGTTTTGAAAATCTTCAATAGTAAAACAGATTTCCAATATCATGACTTAAACTTTTTAAAAAACTTTTGTTTCTTAAATCATCATGACTTTACAAAAACCAAATGAAGAATAACTGTTAAATAAAGTTGTTAGTTGAGAAAAAGAATATGAAATATCCATTGGCTCTTACTTGTAAGGGCCTTGGTGACGCGGAAACGAATGCCCTACGGAGTGGAAAACTCCTTACTGTTTTTCCATTGTAGATCAGAACTTTGGCCAGTTTTGAGGAGAGCATAAACGAATGCATCGTAACTCTTGTGTATAAGAGTAGCTAGTACGCTGAGAATATAATAAATGAATCCCTAACAAAACAGAATTTCTGTTTTTAATCGATCCTAGTACGCAAACTCTAGCTAAAAGCTTTATATATGTTCTTTCACTATCCCTTCCATCGCGGTCTGAATTCTGATCGTCCGGCTATGAGAAACTATAGGGCTCTGTGTGCTTAGTCTCTAATACCAGGCACGATTTTCCCAAACCCTAATTGTTCGGCTATAGACTTGATCTTCGTTTTTAGTTATTTAATATTTTTTTTTCGTATTGTATTTAATAGGTTTAAATATAGAAAAGTGGTAAATGTATTTTTTTAAAACTTCAAATTGGTAAATAGGTATAGTTTTGCTATATTGTTTAGTGTTGTTCTTTTTCAAATTTACACTACGTACAAAATAAGAACATGATATATATGGACGAATTAAAATTTAGTTCAAGGTGTTATCCCCCTTGCGGGTAGTACCTGAAGAGTGACGAAACAAGCCACTTACAATTTACGCAAAACCAAAGATGAACCAACATTTAAAACTGGACCAATCAGTTGTCAATCGTATAGTTGTATCATCAGACAGCCTTTAATAAGGGAAAAAATGTTTTAAAATATGTTCGTAGAGAAATTTATGACTTTCAACTGCCACCAAACCTAAATTTTGCTATATAAACCCTAGAAAACTCATTGTAAACCTCAACAACATACGAGACGATCGATAAAATATATATCAAATAGAAAAAGAGCGTTGAGAAAAGAAAGAGAGATGTCGAGAGCTTTGTCAGTCCTTTGTGTCTTCCTCGCTCTGTCTGTCGTCCATGCACGTGCTCGTCAAGTGCCGGGTGAGTTTGATGAGAACAAGA
Source organism: Eruca vesicaria subsp. sativa (assembly GCA_932364175.1). Taxonomy (NCBI): domain Eukaryota; kingdom Viridiplantae; phylum Streptophyta; class Magnoliopsida; order Brassicales; family Brassicaceae; genus Eruca; species Eruca vesicaria. The sequence continues at coordinate 55,746 of CAKOAT010410710.1, read as the reverse complement.
CGACGACACATGACGATACAACCACAACGCTCGTGCATGCAAATGCAGCTGATCAGACACCACAAAAAAGCCTTGGCGACAAAAAATGCATCGGAGGAGTAGCAGGAGTCGGTGGTTTCGCGGGAGTTGGTGGTTACGCAGGCGTGGGAGGTCTAGGTATGCCACTCATTGGAGGTCTTGGTGGTATTGGTAAATACGGTGGCATAGGCGGTGCAGCTGGAATCGGTGGCTTTCATGGCATAGGCGGCGGTTTAGGCGGTGTTGGCGGCCTTGGTGGAGTCGGAGGTGGAATTGGTAAAGCAGGTGGTATCGGAGGCGTTGGTGGTTTAGGTGGTGGAATTGGTAAAGCAGGTGGTATCGGCGGTGTTGGCGGTCTAGGCGGAACCGGGGGTGGTATAGGTGGAGTAGGTGGTGGTGGTGGTATAGGCAAGGGAGGCGGTATTGGGGGTATTGGTGGCATCGGCGGTGGACACGGCGTCGTTGGTGGAGTTGGCGGTGGGATTGATCCACATCCTTGATGATGTTATGAAGCTTTATTAGTAGAGTTTCTTTTGTTGGTTATCGTAAGGGTGACTTTTGATCTATTTTCTCGTTTTGGTTTTTGTAACGTTTTCCTTCGATTTGGCCATCGTGTTATGTAATGTGTGACTATGTTTAGTCGTCGATCATAGTTACGGTTCGTTTTAGTGTATGAAGTTCTCTGCTCTTTTTCATGCATGTTCAAAATTAAGCGTGGAGAAATTATGAGTATTAACAATGAACATTTCTGAACTTGAGTTTATAGTATCTCGTATCATAGAAAAAATGGTATTATATCAAAGAAACTGCAGAGCTAATCCAATTAATAACCTATAGTATGTTTGATTATATATATATATATATATATATATTTGCAAAATTGTTAATTACTTAAATACTTATTTTTAAGAATAATTCGAGAGTAGAGTATTCGGACTGGATATGAAGATGGACTAATCTCATGAAACCAACCCACAAATAACATATAAATTCGGTTACTTTACGTGAGAGTTAGATATCAAAGTAGCCACATAAATGTGATAAATTTAGGTGATAAATTTGGGACTCTAAACACTTAAACATCTTTCTTAATTTTCTTAAATACTTGAAAGTACTATAATAATGGGAAGAGACAGCAAGAGTCCACAAAGTGTAAACATTAATAAATGACCAAATTAATTGCGTTATGATGAGATGGACGAGAACTAAAGAAAATGCGATTGCATGTCAAACACTTGTCGTGCCATTTCATGCATCGTCCTCCCTCTACAGTGACCCAGACTTAAATTTACTTATCGTGCAATTTATTACATGTATGAAACATATAGCCTCAGTTATTTTTTGTTTTCTTTTAGCATATTTTGTTACATGGAATGGAAAAGTATCTTTGAATCTTTTGGCTTGTTGTTGGTGATTCCGTATCCCGTTCTCCTGTGTGGACTGTTTGTACGCAACACCCAGTGGGCTTGGGCCTCGTAAAAGCCCATACACCATAGAACATGAACTTGCAATATGTTTGCCATGGTTCTTAGCTTCTTATGAAGTTTTTTTGTGAATGTGTAGGGCGTTGAAGGAAGAGAAGTATGCTGCTCGTAGAGCTATACTTCCTATTCTTCAAGCTGAAGAAGATGAAAGGTAATTATATGATATGTTTTTTTTTTTTTTTTTTTGCAACGTTTTCAGACAGTAAGTAACGATATTTGTGTTAATATAGGTTTGTGTCGGAGTGGAAAAGGTATTTAGACTACGAAGATGATGTAATGAAGGATGTTCCGGGATGGAAAGTTGGTGAGAATGTTTACAATTCTGGTCGTTGGATGCCACCTGCTACTGGTGAACTCCGTCTTGATGTTTGGTGATGAATGAATGTTTCAGTGAGGATTAATATGTTCTTGTTTGATCTTTTTCACCGTGTAATAAGAGGAAGACTGATTCAACATTCAACATTGTATTGGTTTTACTGGAACGTTAATCTGTGTTTTTGTGTAACTGTTTCAATGGTCATTACTACTTTCACACCATCATATGCCAAAAAGATAGTGGAAATGTACAACAAAAACGGTAATTTTAGATCAAATCAATTCAAGAAATGAACATTTTAGGACCTTCTCATGTAAACTTTACGTTACACTCATTCTGTAGTGACTAATGTACATTGGTCCTACTTAATCCCAACTTGTAGTCCTGGCCCAAATAGTAATATACAAAACTATTCCCCTTGTGAATTTGATAAGACATTGGCAAGAAAAAAGATGGGTCGGTTTGGTGTTTCTTGAGACAGAACAAAAATAAGAAACAGTCTTAATCGGCGGCTGAATCCAAATCACCCATGTGGGTATCTACCTCCATACCTTTAGGTTTAGGTGATGTCTGAGTAAAAGGTTGCAGGGTTCTGCGCTAGAACATGAATAACTGTTTTAAGAGGATGGGAACAAGACAGTTACACAGTTGGGAGGAGTTAGCTTTTAATGTTTTCTGTTTGGATCAGAGAATGAAGATACCATGGTTTAGCTTCACTCACTCATCACCACATTTCACATTATACAAAACTGTTTTTTATGCTCTTGTCCTTTTGTTGGTCAACTCTCTGTTCTGTGGCTTACCTGCCGAGTCTCAGACCTCAAATGAAACTTGATACTCATCAGTTTCTGCTCTTTTTTATACAGTAATACAGAGTATGTAAAAAAGGTTTTATATATGGTGAAATAATGCTATTTGAAGTCAAAGTTGCAGATGAAAAACTTAATCAATGTTAAGTATATTTTATTTACATGTTGTTAATTTGGGATCTGAATCCGTTTAGATTTATAATCATTTTTAATTTGATTTGTATCATATATAAAATGAAAAAAAAATCAGATTCTATTGTTTCCTACAAATTATCAAATTTATTTCTGTTATGCCACAAAAACATTTATATTTCCTTTTGTATAGATATATGCATTGTTGTGCACCTCTAATGGATTTTGCATATTCCTACATAGATGCATGTTTTGTTCGCTGGGATTTGAGTAATCATAGCATTTAGGTAATAATGTACAAGATAATCATGTGTAAACCAATCATTTGTCCAATGAAAATCATTACAAATTGGTAATGATGTTGCTAATAATTCATTAATCACAAAAATAACAGCTCTAACTTATGACAGTACTCTTCCAGTAATGAAACAGCATGAAATTAGTTGTTTCTGTTTATTCTTCTTTGTGTTCCTAATCAGCTACAAACAAATACAATTCAGCAAGATAAAAAAAAAAACATAATAACATTTGTCATATTAGATTAAGCAAAACTTCTTACAGAGTTCAGAATCTAAAATGCAGAAGAAAAATAATACACAATGAAAATAAAATAAAAACATTCTCAAAACAAAATAATAAACCAAAATATACATATAAAGCCACATCTCTTTAAAAACAAAGAAAAAACCCCCCATTTTTTTGTTCGTGGGTTTTTTTCTTTAGAGAGGGCTTAGTTATCTCTTTGATTTTTTTTTTCCACGATCATTTCATCTCCGTTTTGTATCTTTTTCCCCTCTAAAAATGATTTATAATTAGAAATGTGAGATACACCGACGATGACGAGCTGCAGCAGTTTTCTTATGTTGCTTAGATTCTTCTTTCCACTTGCATGCAATATCGTGAGCCACACTCATCGCGTCAAGCGACGCACCAAACAATCCTTTCCTCGTGAAGCCGACCGCATACAAACCAGCCTCTCCTTTCCATCCGTTTGGAAACGGGTTTTTCGGTATCCCATCATCAGAGAAGAAGTCATTGTCCTGAAAAAATCCAACACCAAACATGACTTCAATTAGTACTCACATTCATTAAATAACATAACTGTCATTACCGGATTTATATATATCTAACCAAAACTCTCGTACCACGATTTTGTATCCTTTTCTATGAAAAAAAAATATAAATGTAAATACTAAATTTGGTTTTTGCATTAATTGCTCACATTCAAAACACAACTTTAGTCGGGTTTTCACAAGACTCGGACCGGGTCGGGTGGGTATATTTATGTTTATTCTTCCGACATCATTAAATGTTCCAAAACTTAAGGTGAAATATTTAAAAGAAACAAAGAAAGATGTGTTGTGTAATTTACCTTAAGCCATGAAGGGACGTTGCTTCTGTAACCAGTAGCTAGAATAACGGAATCAATCTCAAGAACACGCCCATCAACTAGCTCAACTTTTCCTCTACCGAACTTAATGATTCCTGGGACGATCTTGATCTTTCCTGATCTGATTTTTGGTAATGCTCCGATGTCAAGAACCGGCGTTTTACCTTCCAAGCTTTTTAGCTCTAACGGTCCGATTTTCGGCCTTTTTAGACCGTATTTATCAGTGTTCCCCAAGACTATCCTAGCTAGTAGGAGCAGTGTCTTGTCCGCGAGCCAAACCGGCATCCATTTCATCATTGTGACTCCTAATTCAAACGTAGATTTACCAAGAATCTCCCTTGGTAACACATGAACCTGTATAAACCAAGAAGAAAACAGAGTATTATTAGACGCTCTGTTTTCAAAAACAGAGTAGCAACAAAAAACAGAGAATGCTCTGTTTTTGTTTTACTTACCGAGCTACGAACGACCATTGATGGGTTTGCTCCATGATTGTAGAGATCAAGAGACACTTCCATACCAGAGTTTCCACATCCTACAACCAGAACTTTCTTCCCTTGGTACCTTCCACCGGATTTGTAATCTCCAGCGTGAAGAACATCTCCACCAAAGTCCTCAAGCCCTTCAAAATCCGGCACAACTTTCTCAGCATTCTCCCCCGTAGCCACCACAAGCGTCCTGCAGATATACTCAAACTCGCAAGAACCGAGCTGCCCGCTCTTGGAAATGGTCTTGACACGCCACAGCCCGAACGTCTCGTCGTATTTCGCTGACTGGACCGTCTCGTTGTACTTAGGGTTGATGTCGAAGTGTGTTGCGTAGTCCTCAAGGTACTGAATGAACTGAAACTTGGTTGGGTATTCAGGGTAGTCCTCAGGGAAGGGAAAGTTGGGTAGTTGGCAGAACTGTTTAGGGAGATGGAGTTTGAGACGATCGTACGTTCTGTTCTGCCATAGAGAAGCAATACAGTTGGCTCTCTCGAGGATTATGAACGGTACACCTTCACGTTTCAAGCCAGCAGCTACAGCTAAGCCAGATGGGCCAGCTCCGACTATGACCGGCCCGTTGACCCAAATGCAGCGTCTGGAGAAAATGTCGCTGTCCGGGATGAAGTTTCCGAACATGCTTGAGATGTTGAGAGACTTTTTGTTGATTTTTTCATACATCTTAAGAAGAGTTTATAGTTCTGAAGGAATAAAACAGAGAGAGTGTTGAGAATGTGTGAATGAAAATTCAGACTTTGGAGAGGTTTTTGTGACTAGAGATGGAGGTTTAGTGTGTGGTTTTGTTGTATTGCTGAAGATGATGTATAAATAGAGAGGAAGACTTGAAGCAAATTGGAATTTAGTAGAATATATAAATTGTTTTCAATTATTATTACATATGAATGTTATTTAATTCTCAAATGATAAGCTTGCATCCCACCATTATTTGTTTATTTATTCTCTCATAGGTTCTACATATTGCTATTAGTTTAATCCTCGTCCAACAAATACAATAATTAGCTACAAGAAAAGTAGTTCGAGTATTTTGCTACGTCTTCTTTGCATGCCATTTATTTATATTACTCATGGTACATGAAAATTATTGATTAGTAAGAGACGTATCCGTATGTTTAGAGTTTTGGATTTGACAAAAATGTCTCAATATAGTTAACGTTTTACATTTGAGGATTTTTGAAACTAGTTCTTAAAATAAATCTCACATAATTAGATCTTGCTATGCCCAAAACTTCACATTTTCATTCATCACTCACCTACATTACAACCCTATTTATATTGCTATTACTATTAGTGAAAAATAAGTCCAGATCGTATTGAGAAAAGAGACATGACTTTGGATATACACTTAAGAAGGGAGCGAAAACAAGATAATTAAGTTTGATGTCAGGTTGCTACCAACGTAGGAATCAATCAAGGGTAAAATGGAGATACATAACATACATATATGTTGCTTGTATGATCAGTTCTAAGAAAGACATGACAACGCATATTGCTACTCGATCATGTATACATATAAACATGAAAGGTACATTGGGACTTGGGAGCTTTTCTTTTTGTTCCTCCAAAACTTGTTAATATTCGAATTTCCTTATATAATTATGAATATTAATATGGATATTTTTAGATTTGCACTTTTAATTTCATTGTGCTTTTATAGTTCCTTTTTCCAAAATGCACATGCTTATATGTCTCCCCCTCATTATTTTTCATAATATCGATCTTGTAAATCAGTTTTGCTGGGAACGTCACATAATTTTTTTTTTTCTCTTCTTAATATACCGATCGACATGTAAACAAAAAGAAGTTGCAAGGTAGACCAAAAATTTTAAATTGTATGTTTTCCCAAAATCAATTATTTTCTTTCAAAAATATCAAATTTAGAATTCCGCGAAGCTGTGGAATTTGAGGCAACGTGGTTAAACCTCCATCAGGAGTGGCTACACATCCCACCGACTGATTAAATTATATAAAAAAAATAAAATGCAGGATCTCCCTAAACACATACATACATATGTATATCTAGGTTTACAAAAAAATAAAAACAGTATTAATAATGTATGGCTTTTGCTTGACCTAGGGTTCAACGGATATCGCCACTTCAAGATATCTTGTGTTCATGAAAGAGAAGTATATTATTGATTTTACATGATGAAAGGCTAGTAATTATAACAACCTGATATTTTTTGTCAATACTATGCCTAGAAAGCCACTAACAACATGGTTTTAATGATGAGGACTTAATTAGGACTTGAATATGGCTGAGTGAGATGATTGAATATGCCATAGAATTTGTACATTGTCATACATATTATAAGGGAATTTTGAATATATAAAACGAAAAATACAAGCTGTTACACCGTTTATTAGACCTAGCAACATATATACTTGAAAAGAATCTTGAAACTTTACACAAATTTATAGTTATAATTCGTACTTTTCTTTTTGGTGGTGAGCAGATATATATTGTTATCAAGATCCAATGAACCTAGATATTTATAAGTGTCTATTTTGGTTGTTAAGACATTCATTGGAATGTTGCATATTTCCAAATGAACGGTACAAATTTAATGGATTAAACAACAAACCAGAATGTTCGGAAAATTGACTATTTATATACGAATGGATGTATAACTAACTAAGTTCTAATACTGAGAACGCGAAGTGATTTCTCAAAAAATCTCCCATTATTAATTCGAACTACGAATGTCTCAGGTCAAAGCTAATGAAAAAAATGTCAGAACTATCAGGGTAATCTTGTTTCAGTTAACGTAATAAAAAATCGATATTTACTCAAATGTATAAATATGAAAAAGATAGAGAAGTACTCACACAAATTTATATTTGTAAGTGAAAAATGATCCACACGTTAAGTTATGAGCCCTTGTAGTATTGATTTATCTTACAACATTAACTATGTGGTAATCAAAATATCTTTAAAATGCACCAATCTAGAGGAGAACCAACATGCGCTTGGCGCTTACTGTGGCAGGGAATTCAGTTATTTTACTTTTTTTTTTTTTTTTTTAAACACAGTTATTCAACTTCAGTTTCCATTAATAATAAACGAAAGTGAATAGAATTATAGAAACTCTCCAGAATATTCAGATGTTCTTACCTTTAGTTTCACCGACCATTCTTTATAATACTCCATATCGAAACTCGTTAACCAAAGTAATATCACAGCTCAACATGTTGAAATGCACAGTTATTAAAAATCACATTTCGTTAACTATCTCATACTAGTATGTAAGGGTATATAAATGCATGTTAGACTGATCATGGGAGTACGGGATCTTGATTATATCATGTTAAAAATTACTCCATTGAACCGTGTATATCTTGTAGTAAAAAATGGACTTACATAAGTTTATGCTGGTATACTAGTAACATTGGATTATATGGATTATAAGGAGAGAGAAAACAATAATAAAATCAATAGTAACATTCCGACTGGTAACATATATGCTTGTACTGTAACTTTTATAGTTTTATTAGATGAGATTTAAACATAAATATGGATAATGGTTCGTTTTTGCTGAATATTTCTCGGAACATACATACTACTTTTGGTTAATTTGATGCATAATATAAAGAATAAAAACTCTAGGCGTGTTCAATTCTCGTTGATTGAGAGATTATAAAGTGAGAAGTGAATAACTGAAAAGACTTAGGGAATTGATCACATTACTTGGTAATGGTGTGTTCTCATTTCCTAGAAACCTCGAGAATAAACATTAGTGCACCAAAACATTTATATTGAACATTTGTACTAGTAGAGTTTTTAACATTCATATTTTAATTATTATGGTATGATATTCTAAATTATGACCATGTTTAGTGTACTGATCTGATTTACGTGCACAAATGCAACCTAATATCTTACGCACCACCCTTCATTTTTTGCTTTTTTTTTTGTTTTGTTTCATTTTCGTATTTAATTCAAATTTTATTTTCAAATCCTAATATGATACTTCTACTTGGTAATAAAATGAGAAAGCGAGCAATCGTGAAAAAGTAATCTCCCTTTGTTTTGTATATAGGGTTCCAAAAGCAGCACCCTGATTAGCAATTATTAACAAAACACAATACCCCTTCTATTTTATATTAAGTGTAATTTTAACATTTTTTTCTTGTTACAAAAAGTGTTGTTTTAGAATTTCAAATGCATTTATTTTATAAATAATTTCACTATCTCAAATATTATTGGTTGAATATGTCTTATTAATAAGAATTTATCAATCATTTTCTTAATTTGAGTGAAAAATATCAAAGAGAATATAATTAGTTGAAACTGTAAAATCGCTTATAAGTTATGCAAATATAAAAAACTAGAGATTAGAATTTGAGAAATCTGGTGTACTTGTATTCTTATATATATATATATATATATATATATATATATATATATATATGCATATATCTAATTATAATATATAATTTGTGGCTGTATAATTCATTATACCATGATTATAATAGTGTAAACCATTTTAATTAATATAAATGACTTTGGCGAGAAAGAGTGATATTTTCTTCACGGCAATACAAAATTTGAGATTTTTCCGTTTCACAAAATAGAAATTTTATGTTTTCAGTCTATTTTGATTTGTGTACCTTTCTACCTATACTAATTAACATAGTTATTATTGATTTTTTATGAAATTATAGTAGTAAAGGAGAGTAAATTTTTACATTGTAAATTTATTATTAGAAAATGTTAAAAATCTAAAATTTCAATTTTTGTGAAACAGAAAGAGTAGTAGAGACCAGAGATCAATTTTCACAGTTAGTTAACATGTCGTTCAACAAACTATCAATGACAACCAATTTTTCAAAAAAATGATTTTATAATAAATATCATTTTACTTTTAATTATATTCATCATTGATTATATATTACAACATTTCAATATGATATAATTTACAACTTGATATGTTTGTAGATTAATTTTAAGAGTTTACGGACATATATGGATGTACATAATAGATTCTGGTATACATATTTTTATCATATATAATGTAGGTAACTATAAAAAAATTTAACTCATCAGATAATCTTTTTGTGAGAATGTAATAGAAAAACTTTTAGTGTACAAATATTTTAATAGTAGACAATAAAATCTCCTCGACGGGGAGAGTATTAGATTTTGGTTGTGTTTAGTCGGAAAAGTCGGAAAATCTTAATAATAAGAGAAATATCGAGGAGGAATACTGGGAAGCCGAATCTGTGTGTGTCCTCACATGGAAACGTGGGAAATGAAATAACAAACTCCTCATACGTCAATGTTTTAGTATGAAACTAGTTAGGCAAAACAATGATCGCATCTATAATTCCTCATATTTTAAATTTCGAAGCACAACTAGAATTTAATTCGATGTATTAAAACTAGAGTCTGAACGGAAAATACAATTGAATATCAATAATTATTTTTGTTATATTTGTGACAGATTATATATTTATTAATCCATGATATTAATAGCCATATATTAGCGTAATACTTTCGAAAACAAACTTATCATATTATTTTCTATAATATTAAAATATAAAATGACTGAAGTTGGGATAAATAATTATTATTTTATATCGTTTATTGATATAATGAAATAGATGAAGACTATAAGTGGACTAGATAAAATAAACTGAGAAAAGGATATGACATAATGATCAAGTGCGACACTATCAGCCAAATTTTGGTCAAATCTTTTGGTGGGTATATATGTAATGCCAATCATTTCTAACATCTGAAAATTATTTGGTAATGACATTAAACAACACTAGTTTTTAGTATATTTTAGTAAACTAAAATAATACGCCTTTCTTCCAATAAGTGCATTATTGGCAGAGAATCTCGCAAAGAAAAAAGCCGTTAAACATAAAACTATATACTACGAGGGAAAATGACAAATTATTGCTAAAGTGGAATTGCCAAAATATTTGTTTGCTTATTAATATATAAGCGAATTCTTTCTAAAATTTTAATCGGATCCGATCGGCAAAGTCAGCTGCTTAATCATGTGACTTAATTAAAAAGATCACTGATTAAGGGACTCAAATGCCATGTTACAGTTTTAAATTAAGCCTATAAGGCTACCTAATTTCATGCCGCCTCTGTATTGTATTATTAGCCATTTTCTGTACATTTTATGAATACTTGAATATTTATTGGTAACATGAAAATATTCCAACATTTATTTCCTCTTAACTATCCTCTTGGATTACTGCTTGTTTGACCAACGTATATGTTATTGAAGTCACTAAAGCCCCAATAACGCCGACCTTGAGATGTGCTGTTTGTTTCGGGTTTATTGCATAATCTCAATTAGAATCCAGAATTAGGGAGATCATCAGAGCACGTAATGACACATCCTACTTAAACGAATAGTGATATTATGGAGTATGCATTATGATGTAAATCTTAGTTACGTTTTATTTATCGGCACTTAAATGCAACATTTTTCCATAGTAGTCTATGTGAAATGTGTATGGAGCAAAAGATAAGTGGCACAACATGAATTATTAAAATACAAACGGAAGAAAGAAATGAAAAAGAAAATAGAGATGCAACTAACTCCATAACTGTAATAACTGAAAGGTATGGAAATATAATAAATGCTTGGAGTCAAATGGTTCCCTAAAAAAAGTGTGATAGTGAAAGATGGGAAGTCCATGTGAACACATGTTTCTCTGAATAAACCTCAGGTGTCTTCTTGACCTTTGGTGAACTCTTTTTTTTTTAACTGGTCAACCCTTTTAATATGATCTGCATCTTCTGACCAAAGTAGTTTGTTTCTATAATTCATATTTTGCAGGTACTAATTAATTTGGATTTCAGTTGGAATCTATTTTCTCAGTTTCCGACTTGCTAATTTATTTTTAGTTTCAAAGATATGAAAAGATCAAATAAGTTATAGTTCAGTTTGGATACGTTTAATCAGAACAAAACTTATTTTTTTTTTATAATATGATCTGTATATAGAACTTAGTAGTTTGAATAAAGGGGGGAATGGTTTTGTTAGGTTTTTAAGCGTCATGCATTGTATGACAAATAATAGGCGGCACGTGGTAGATAACAAATACGATAAATAATCGCTAACATAATAAATTACAATATGATGAATGATAGTATTAATTAAAACTATATAAAAGGATTAGGATTAAGAGTGAGTTTTTTTTTCCAACTGTATATATGTGCTTTTGTAGTATGAATATGAACCGAACTATATTGTCTTAGTCTGAAGTCTAATTACTATATACAACATGGATGGTAGTAGCTAATTATAGCAAAGACACGGTGTTTAAAACTTTGATTATCTTATAATTAAATGCTTCGGAAAACGGGTAATTGCTTAATTTAAACCATCTCCCAATATTCATGCAGATGTACATTGCATTTTGCCTCAAAATTCATAATCTTTCTTTTCACCCTTTTATTTTATTAAATTAAACATATTTAAATTTATGACTCAATTATTATTATTGTTTTTTTTGCTTCAGTAGCTGTCCATTACTAAAAATAGTTTATACGTGGTTGTCCATTGTCATCGCTTCTTTGTTTAATATTCTTCGTTACTACACTTTTAAGAATTTACCCTATGAGTTGACCCCAAATATTATATTAATTATCTAAAAGTCAGTTCATGCATCTTATAAGAACTTGTTTGGACCAAAAGACAAACCGGCTTGATCGTTAAGCACTCATGAGTTGTTACCTAAAGTATTGTGATTTTTGTTAAACGAAATGAAGTGGCTTGTCCACGGCCTAGTTGGTCGTCTTTGTGTCATAATAAAGTCATATGTTATACCAAAACTTCGTTCACAGTATAAACTCCCGCATTGAGATTTCTTGACCTACAAGTCACAAGGCCAGAGAAGATGAAAGTGAGCCAACAGGTGGTCAGTTTCAATACTAAAATGAAACCTATTGGGAATTTGATAGTCTCCTTTAATTTATTTTCAGAAAAATTTAAAAAATGACCAAAAGGATTTTAGTGAAAATAAATATATTTTTATAATTTTATGGTCAACTAATACTAGTTTTTTTTGTTTAGAATTAAGGGATTATTTTAAAATATTCATAAATATAAACTAAATATTAAAAAAATAAAATAAAATTGTGAAAATAATTTTTTAAAAAATTGAATTAAAAAGATCTGAAAAATTATAAAAATTCGTATTTAAAAACATATAATCCAAATTATAATTTTTTATTCTTTATTTTTATATATTCATAAACCAAGAGGCTTAAAAATCTTTTGACCTTTAATGAAATCTTTTTTTGATCATTTTTTTGTGACAGAAATGTGTAATAAGCTATCTTAGAGAATTGTCCTTTCCACAAACTTGGGACTAATTTACATGTAACACTAAGGCGAATCAGTAGTAGTAAACACCCATTAGAGGCTTAGGAAGGAAGCTGAAACAAGTTCTTAATCCTTGAGAAAAGTGGAAGCTGGGTGTTATCACTTATCAGGGAGCGCAGAAACTCATTTTCTTGCATGCAGTTTAAGATTTAATCGGTTTCAAAATGGATGATGTTGTTGTTTATATTCATGAGCTCATGAAAGAAACAATGTAATTGCTAGATTACCCTCAATCAATCTCAATTCCGTTAAACCAACCCGGTTTATTATAATAATATCGATTATTCTACGGATCAAATACAAATAAAGAAGCGAATGGGCCAACTTTCGGCCCAATGGGCTTTAAATTTTATGAAAAATAACGTCAAATACGTCTCCGTGACTCCGTCTACCTGCTCTTCCCTCCCTCTTCGATGGCGGGTTTCAGTTCTCTGATACCTAAAACGCCTCTGAAACGCGCCGTTTCTAGAGCAACCGTTAACCTATCGACGCCGATATCTACTATCCACGCCGTACGAAATATCTTCACCGGAGGAGCATGTAATGGTTAGTTCACTGTTTTAATCATCATTATTTAAAAAAAAAAAAAAAATTGAACTTTGAGCTGAAGTGGCCATTTTGGGCATGAAGTGTTGTTGTATGGTTCGAATCTTAGTTCGGCATCTCTATGTAAATGATTTAAACTCTAATTTGTTGTTAGGTGAGCAAGCAAGTAATGTTGGCACTCTTACTAGTCCATTTCATCGTCTTGTCGGGGTAAAGTTTTCATCTTTGAAATGTTTTTTTGCGTCTTAAACATCGTAGAAAGCTAATACATTTACTACATGTCTGCTGCTTATATGATGAAAACTTAAAAGCATAGATTTTTAAGATTATAATATTTGTATGCAGACATCTCATTGTGTGAGACATGCTGTTTTTTCAGGCAAACCAAACACACAAGCCTGTCTTTTCAAGGGTCCAGTCTATGAGCTATCAGTTTGTGGCTGATTCACATGCCTCTCGTAGACCTTCTCTGGAATCTGAGGTACAATAGTATGCACTCAAGTTTTGGCTTTTTTTTGTTTTGTTACCTTACTCTTAGTGTGAGCTCACTCTATGTGTACCAGAAGCATAATAATATCTACTCCTGAAATGTTTGTATTCTCATTTAGTGGCCTTTCGCTCTCGGTAGACTCGTATTTTTAATCACAGAACTGATGTTTCTGATTTATCAAATACGTCCTTTGATCCATGTACGTTTTGTTAGCAAATCCTGAGAATTGCACATTTCATCGTGTACATCTTGATGTAGGATGATAAAAATGTTGTGAATTCACCAAAGAAGGAAAATGGTGAGACCCCTAGGAAGCATCAAGTTGGAGAGAACATACCTAAGAAGGATAAAATAAAGTTTCTTGTGAACACTGTAAGCAGAAATTGCAGCTTTTCCGTTCCGCCTTTCTAATAGTTTTGTTTGATGATGAGAATTATCCCATATTCTTGTTCAACCTTGGCTTGTGTTCTTATTGTCAAACCTTAATTCGTTGACTGTGCAGCTTCTTGATATAGAAGATAATAAAGAGGCGGTTTATGGAGCATTAGATGCTTGGGTTGCTTGGGAACGCAATTTCCCCATTGCTTCCCTCAAAAGAGTTATAGCTATTCTTGAAAAGGAACATCAATGGCATCGTATGGTTCAGGTGAATGCTTTCTCCCTTCTTTTCGCTTACCTTGGAACTCATGTACCGTGAATGATCAAAAGCCATAGTACATATCCTCTGTTTTGAATGACTTGTAGGTTATAAAGTGGATCCTTAGTAAGGGACAAGGGACCACAATGGGGACATATGGACAGTTGATAAGAGCGTTAGATATGGATCGTAGAGCAGAAGAGGCACATGCTATCTGGCGCAAGAAAATCGGGCATGATCTTCATTCTGTTCCTTGGCAGTTATGCTTGCAAATGATTCGCATATATTTCCGGAACAACATGTTACAGGAACTTGTAAAGGTATGTCTTTAGATGATTTGCAGTTTAGCTTTATGTACTCACTCTGCTGATATCAAACTTCTTTTGTTTGTTTGTTAATGAAGCTGTTTAAGGATCTGGAGAGTTATGACCGTAAGCCTCCGGATAAAAATGTAGTGCAGATAGTGGCTGATGCTTACGAGCTTTTAGGAATGGTTGAGGAAAAAGAAAGGGTATTGGCGAAGTATAGCAGTCTTTTCCTCGATACATCATCAGATGATAAATCGAGAAGATCTTCAAGGAAGAATAAGAAGAAACCAGGTCACTGATGATTAACCATCTAAAGCCACCATTGATATATTCGAATAAAAACATTTAGATCCTTGGAAGAAAACCTCATGGTTTGCAACTGTTTGAATTATAATATCAGGAGTGGTGAATCCTGAAGAGGCAGAAGAGACCAAAGAAAATGTGGATAATCACCAAGAAACAGAAGCTGCGACTGAGAACCGACCAGAACATGAAGCATAAGTTGATTACGTTTTGTGGGAATGTGAGTTATGACTTGGTTTGTGCAATTTCATGTAAGATTGATTAGATGTGGTTCCACTTGATTTTATAAAACACACAAATCCATATATCAAAAGAACACAGAAGGTTCATATGTCTGTCAGACCGATAGAAACACGGTATTACATAACTTGAAAAGCAACAGAAGACACTTATTATGCAATTAACATCACAACAAACACAAGAAGAGAGACTCTAAACAGGCATGTGCGTTCCAACACCAGCCTTGTGCTCGCCAGCATGAGTGCCTGGTACATGATGGCCTTGACCTGTAGCGTAATCAGTGTCTCTGTATCCAGGACCATACTTGCTACTGAATGTACCAGCGTGAATCAACAAGAGGTAGAGCAGTTGCGTGAACGTCAGGATTATAATGAACGCTTCAATCATCCTTAATCTCCATCCTCTCCATCCTCCTATGTTTATCTGTTTACATGCCAACCTTATTCCAAAAAAAAAGAAAAAAATTATTTAAGATCTCACAGAATACAAGACCATATGTCACATCCTGAACACATTAATAACTCTATTATATGAACCATTATACAATACAAGATGCCTAATACAACTTCTTCGTTTATTTACAGTAACAGATTTGGTAATAATATAGACATTACCCCATGGCAAGAGCAGTGACGGCCCATGCAACGATAGAGGCAGACCCTGCGGCGGCAAGACTATCGTTCCTCCAGAACCTAATATGGTTACCTCCTGCCAACTTTGAAGCTATCCCTATAACAGCTGCTAAGATCGAGAATGTCAGGAAGAATGGTGTCGCTCCATTGCCTCCAAAACCTATTTTAAATTTTTGACAGAAGATCCTTATATTAGTAACAACAAGTAACAACTTTATTTAAGATGAAATGTAAAACAGAGAGATTCAGAGAATAGTTTTTACTTGGGTGGTTAGTTTGGCCGTTGATGTGTTTGTTGATACACCAACTTGCGAAACCAAGTACAATAAGGTACATAATCAGATTCAAGAACAGCAATGGTGCTGCTATGTTTCTTCCCACCGTCGTTGCCATCTCTTTTGAATTTCCTCTTCAACACTATCTTTTGTTTCTTTGTCACTCTCTTATCCAAATCCAACAAAGCTTTTTACTCGTTCGGTGATTGTAACGAGCAAATGTGACATAGTTATTTATATACGCGAAGCTTAGGCGGTTTCTTGGCGAGGAACACGTGTCATGCATAGAGGACCTTCAGTGTTCAGCTGGTTACAGGTGGTGGGACACGTGTCTTGATGTGGTTCCAAAGTGTTGGATATAGCCAGTGTTGTCATCGAACTCGAATCTCCAAGTGCTTTCTTTAAATTATCTACTTAATGTTTTGATCATATTAAATGTTGCAGGCTACTACCCATATATTGGTAAGTAAGTATATGTTGTCAGCGATTATTTAAAGTAACCGACTATATACACCAATGCTTCTTATTCTTTAATAAGTTTCTAAAGAAGGAAACTAACTTGCAATCAAAGTTACATAATTAGCAATGGTCCATAAACTGGAGCTGCGTTATTAACTATTAAGCAACTTTAGCATCATCACTTTATCTTTCTGCTGCCCTGTTAAATATTTGGATTAGGTGAGCATGATTCCAAATTCAACTACATTATGCTTATGAGATCAATTCTATCAGATTAAAATCATAGTTAAAACATTTTTGTGTAATAAATGTGGTCTTCATAAACATTTTATTCTGTTTTCTTCAAAACGTTTTGTCTTCAATCGATTGAAACACCAAAAGACAGTAAAAACATGGAACCATATTTAAGGAAAGTGAGTTTCATTCCTCAGGAATCAAGAACAGTCATCACAAGAAACGGAACTCCCATCACATAAGATAGCTTCAACTATTTACAAAGTGAGAGAAGATAATACATATCAAGACCATTCTCTCTGAGACACAACTGAAAGAAAAAGACCAAGAGTTGAATCACCTGAAAAGCCATATCCGGGAACCTATGATTAATATATCAAAATCTAAGCTTCAACTTTTATGTATACTTATTGAGCAACTTGCCAAACCAAAAAAAAACTATGTCAATGCTTGCTTTGGAAGAGTCACTACTTCTGTTCTTGATGTCTTGTAGCTGCATTAAAAATGTTTCAATCGTTTTTTATCTAGTCAAAAAGAGAAATCTATAAACAAGAAGTATGATATTTACCAAGTCCATTAGCTTCCGAGGTTCCCATGATACGCAGCCTTTTCACCGAAGTTATAAACATTCTAATAACAAAAAGAAGTTTGAACTGATTTATAGATCTTAATAGAGACTAATAGCTTTCTAAAACCAAGCCATTTTTCGATTCATTACCTCCATGGAACATCACCCACAAGCATCCAATCACCTTCTTTATCTTCGTAAGTGAGTACAAACTCTGATGATCCGTCTAAAAGTCTTAAAGGTTTCACCTTTCCTGATCATGTCAAAGTATAAAATGTCAGTCAAACTCTATAGTTCAAAAGATCAGTCTGAAGAAAGTATAAGCCGTTCTGACCTGTCATTCCGAAGAACATTTCCTCAAGCGTCTGAGCCAAGTTTTCATAAGATGAATGAGCTCTCATGTCTACTTTTCTGCCTATACCAACTCCATCCTTGTTCACTTTCACAAACCCTGAACCCTGAACTACCTTCATTGGGACATCTTTAGGCTCATCTTCTTCCTTCATAACTTTCTTCTTCCCCTCTTCTTTTCCTTCTCTTTTTTCAGCTTTCATAGCTTGTTTGTTAACCAAACTGTTCATCCTGTGTGACCCAACTGGTGGCCATCCCACTACCTGACTGCTACAACAAAGTTCACTCATTTACTCCCAAAGTTTAGATGCAATCATTAGTACTCTCAGAAAATCTTAGCATAAGCATAAATGACTCCCTAGCAGAATCTGTAACAGATCAAGAAACTAAAGGCTCATCAAATTTTGAAACATTATCGAGAAACTTAAGTCTGATTCAGGGTATGCTATAACAGAAGCTAACTAGTTCCTTACAAGGACTCTGTTTCGAGATGGTAACATGTTCACACATCGAAACAAACATAAAGTTCTAAGCTTTATTGAAAAAGGAAGAACCTTGAACGAGGAGGAGAAGCTCCATGGTGAGAGGAAGAGTCAGCAGCTCGTTTAGACCCAACAGAAGGAAAATCCTTAGCCGTTAGAATCCTTCCCCGTTCTCTCCACGCGCCATTGCCGAGGCTGAGACCTAATCCGAGCTCCAGCTCACTCTCAGCAGCCGGAAGATTACTCTTCCCTAGCTCCAACTCTGACCCACCACGCATTGTCAGTCAAGAATCTAAAGATATCGAAAGGTAGAGACTTTCAAAGAACCGTCCAAGAGAAGAGGCTTGAGGACAGAGTTGATGAAGACAAAAGAAGAGAGCGTGGGTATTTTAGCCTTTAGGGTTTCTTCAGTCTTCTCTTATTTGAGAGAGAGACAAGAGATAGATGAAAGCAGAGTATAGGAGAGAGTGATGAGAAGTGGGGACCCTATCTGTCTTGTAATAGCCATACCATAATGCCAATTTTCCTAACCAAAGTCTCTCTTTTGTTTTTCAATATTAATTTTCTCATACTTTACTTCCCCGACATCATCAAACCTGTCGTGTTCTCGTTGCGTTACTGTTGGTTCAAGCAGCTAGAGGAAGAGAGTCCCAAGAACCTTGTTTGCAGTTGGGTGCGTGTGTGCAATAACAAACTGTTATATTATTGGCTAACGTTTTGCTTCTTGTTCAAATGGTTCTTGTCTTTTTGGTTCCCACTTGTATTTGTTAATTGTGTAATAAAGGCGATACTGTAATGCTTTCGGATGAGAAGCCACTCTTTTAAACATCATTATTATAAAATCGTGGTGATTAGATATTCATCATGATGTTTGATGATCCTTTGAAGAGCCATTGGTTTGCAGAATTACACTTTGATCAAAACATCATCAAGGGAGTACACTAATCTCATGCTCTCTTCAATGTATCTGGTGGAAATTAAAATCATTACTGAGCTACATGGTTGTATCATGTATGAACCAAAAATATGTTTAGTTTTGGCTTCATTTTTATCCTGTTTCCAATATTTTGGTCCATCTCTATAACTTTAGCCAAGAGACTTTTGCCTTTGTTAATTACCAAAAATTCTGACTAATTACAATAAGTCTTAACATTTTTTTTGGATCAAATAAGTCTTAACACTTTTTTTTTTGTCTTAACACTTTATAGTGATTAATTATCAGTATATTTAGCGCTCTCATCAATAGTAGATTAAACTAAATTAGGAAGATGATGTGATCCATATTTCAAATACTAGTTTTACTAGGTGTTTTGCCCGCACATGCGGGCATAATTTTCGTACAACTTATTATTAGTTTATATTTTATTAATTAAAACTAATATAATAAGTTATGATTTATATTTTAAAATTAATTATAAATGACAACACTCACATAAATTTTTTTTTTTAAAATATATATTTTTACAAGTGTGTTGCTTTAATTTATTTTAATTATAATTTTTCTATCTTAATTTTTTTATTTCTAGA
Source organism: Eruca vesicaria subsp. sativa (assembly GCA_932364175.1). Taxonomy (NCBI): domain Eukaryota; kingdom Viridiplantae; phylum Streptophyta; class Magnoliopsida; order Brassicales; family Brassicaceae; genus Eruca; species Eruca vesicaria. The sequence goes on along the minus strand of CAKOAT010410710.1, from coordinate 35,685 downwards.
AAAAAATATATTTTCAAGATAACAATATAATACATAAGAAGTATCTTATTTTCTCAAAATATAATTTTAATAGAAATTCATTTTTATTTTATAATAAATTTTATATGAAATTATTAAAAATAAGACAAATAATCAAAATTATCTAAATCATGGAGAAATTAGAAATTTGATAATTCACTTAAATTTTCTAATAGAAAATATATGTTCAAGATAACAATCTAATACATAAGAATTATCTTATTTTTTTAAAAATCTAGTATTATTAATATACATTCGTTTTCTTATTTAATAAATTATATATGAAATTATTAAAATATGATAAATAAGCAAAATATAAAACCATGGAGAAGTTGATAAATCAGCATTGCTTTCTTTATATGTAATTATTAATATTCTTACTTAATTTTTAATTTCTATGATATAAAAATATATTTTAAAGATAAAAATATAATACAAAAGAATTATCTTATTATCTAAAAGTATAATATTATTAATAGAATTTCGTTTTATTATATGATAAATTATTCATTAAAATTATTAAAATATAAAAAATAAGCAAAATTACAAAAATCACGGAGAAGTTACAAATCAATCAGTTAAGTTAATTGAATTTTATAATAGAAAATATATTTTTATATATGAAATTATTTAACTAAGGTAAATAAATAAATTTACCTAAAATCAAGGAGAAGTTGACAACTAAGCAAATTTACTTCTCAAATAATTGAATTTTATAATAGAAAAATATATTTTTATATATGAAATTATTTAACTAAGGTAAATAAACAAAATTACCTAAAATCAAGGAGAAGTTGACAACTAAGCAAATTTACTTCTTAAATAATAGTATAGATGTTTCGTTAAACGTGTATAAACTTTTCACTCTGATACTATCACAGTTACCCTAATTTGCAAGTAATTTTTTTCTTTTTAATAATGTAAAACAAGAACACAACACGATAAAAAAAAATAATTCATGAAACAGTGATAAGATCAACATTTCTTTTACTAGAAACACTGTTGCATAATTCCTCCCGCGCATTTTCACTTTCTCCTCCCCAAAAGAAAAATAACAATATATCAATCGGTACCAAAAAAATATAATAAAATCATAAAGAGCTCAAATCATCAGCAGAGTATGTGCGGTGAACGCGACCACCACCCCCACCTTTCTTCGACTCATCACCGCCACCCCCACCACCACCACCGCCGCACACGAAACTGCATTCCACACCGCAAATTTTACTGAAACACGAGAAAAGACCGTTACCTTCAGAGCTATGACGACGATTAACATTTTTCCCCGCTGGAGTTTTCCGTCTAGAACTTTTTCCTCCATTGGGAGCATAAACAACCGAACCGTCATAATCAGTGCTGCTCACTTGGCTTGATCCTATGTCATACAACGGTGGTAGTTCCGTCCTCCACATCTCAAGCTTCGAACGTGCTCCTTCAATGCTAGAGTCGTCCACGCTCCAGTCACTAAGTATCGAGCTCTCTGTCTCGTTATTATGAGCTTTGTTTTTCATCATTTCTGATGACGATGGACCTAACTCCGAGTCGGTTAAGATTCTCCTCCCGGCGAAGTTCGATGACCTCATCGGTGTACCGTAATTGTGATGAGACTTCATCGGTGTAGCCTTGTAGTTTGATCGTATAGGAGTGGAGGCAACGATGTTTGACCTCCTTGGAGTTGTTCCGTACATGTTGGACCGTCTTGGAGTCTGCATCGGAGTTAGTTCGACCATGTTGGGACGCATCGGCGACATTCCGACCATGTTTGATCTCATTGGAGTTGATCTAATCCCGTTGGCTTGCATCGGAGTCGATGCGACGATGTTTGATCTCAATGGCGTTCCGTGTCTGGATAAGTACGGTGAAGCTCTGCCTCGGTGATTATAGTCTTTGACCGGTCTTTGCTTCTCGTGCATTGGCGTCTTTCTCGGTGTTTTACGTGGCTGATGATGGGAATTGTAAGGTTGAGTAGGTGGTTCATGAGTCGTCACCACATGCACGTTTGGTTTCACCATCGTTGATGGTTCCGTGAGATCCGACTCGATAGAGTCGTATCTCTGCCTTGTAACGTTATGTGTGTTGTTTGGAGGTGTATAAGCGTCTTCAGAGTCCGTCGTCGTGGTTGGTACAGCTTCTTCAGATTCACTGCTCGCAACCGCACTCGCTGGCTTTCTAGTAGCCAAACGGCTCCTCTCAGCTCTGCTTAGAAGATCAGAAACAACCATGGAGCTAGTATCACTCTTCGTACGTCGAAGCTCTGGTCTCGAAACCACAGACTGAAACTGCCTCGACGTGGAAGGAGATTGAGGATTCTTAGAGCTTCCTTTGTTGCTGTTCAAATGCAAATGCTGTAGATGACGATCCTCTTCACCGAGCAAGTCTCTATACCCTACAGCAGAGGAGTCCATATGCGTGTAAAGCGGCATGCTTCTCATGGAACCATCAAGAACTCCAACACCGATGTTTAGTATCCCCTGAGGACGGCCTGATGTACGACGAACTTGAAGCGCTACGAATCTCATACCCGGAGGTGGCGTGCGACGGTACTCGTTGTTGGTTGTTCTGTATCCAGGACGACGGTTAGGTGGGATGAGGTTGCTGACGAGGACACGGACCGTGCCTACGTGGACGTCACGGAACCAATGCAAGGCGTAGATTTCTATGACGACTGCTGATGTGTCTGCGTATAGAAACTCTTCGTTGACTCTGAATACGAATTTGTCGTTCCACGTTGGGTTTGCTCCACCGTTGTAGTCAACGCGTGTGGTGAGTTTACGTTCGGAGTGGACCCATGCGACTGCGTATGTCTTCATCTTGCGGGCGACGGGAGCTAGGTCTTGTGCTGAGATTATGTTCAGCTCTAGGAGCTGGAACGATGGGAACATCATCGACATTGTGATTAAAGAGATTGTGTTTTTTTTTTCACATCAATGTTTTTTTTGGATGCATTATTTTTTTAGGTAAGGGTGTGAAAGAGGAGGGGAATTGCGAGAGAAACAATGAGATGTTTCTCTCTCGCAATTCTTGATTCTTGTTGATTCTGAGAAGTTTTGATGATGAATGAAGAAGAGGTAAGATTGTTTTGGTCAATGATGGTCATATCCGATAGGGAGCAAGGTTAATAATGGCCATTTTTTTTTTGTTGTTGTTTAATTTTAGGTTTGTGTTTGTGAGAATGACAACGGTATGAGTCTATTAGGAGAAGTATGGTGTGTCTTTAGCTGACGTTTACTTATATTAGGAGATGACTCGTTGGCATTATAGTGATGAACTGTGCACCAATGTTTACGTGTTTTTTTTAATTGCATGTCTCAAATAAGAATAAGAATTTGTGTGAATAGTGTGACAATGATGACTAAAACGAGTAAAGATTGCTTGACTATGTCAAATTATACAATGGCTAAATAGATCAAATAGCCCCTAGACTTATACTATCATAGGTTATATAGTCACATAATTTCTTTTAAGATAATTCACCAAATCATGTTCGAAAAGGAGTGGTCATGTTAAAACGTCACGGTTGCAATAGATAAAGAAAAAGAACTAAATCAAGCATGTAGTAGCAGTTTCAAGTATGGCTTACAAAATATAGACTATGGAGTGATGGCTGGGTTAAATAGAAAGAAAGTAAACTAGAGAGATAATTTTGTAAACAAGAAAGATACTATCTAAGTGGTGGTTGGTACTTTGCCTTTTTCCCGGGGAATCTTATCCTCATGTCCCTAACTGAGAGTCACTTAAAACTGTCTTCGTTCAGTTGTTGTCTCGAGGGTCCTCCGTATCAATGTCCACAAATGACATTTGCGGAATAACACGATTTGAGAGACTTTGAACTGTAACCAAAGTTGAAGACTGGAAGTAAAGATCCAAAAGATGCTCAAGAGCGAGCCATCTTTCTCTAGTTACTACGAATCTGGAAATGAAGAGGTGGTTATTAATAAGATAGACGATGAACGACCACCAAGTCCTCCTATGCATTTATCTGAAGGGCTTGGGGTTGATAAGTTCGATTTGTATGGTAAAGAGATCAAATTCGATTTACCGAGTTTGGATGATGAGAGTTGTGGTGATTACTACAAGAGAATTCTTGATGAGTATCCATCACATCCTTTACTTCTCAAAAACTATGCCAGTTTCTTGGAGGTATCTTGATTCATTCCAATCATAGTCTTGTGTAGTGACTCTGTTTTGAAGTAGTTTCTATTAATGGAAAGCTTTTGTAATCGTAAAAACAGTACAGAGGAGATCTTAATGGAGCAGAAGAGTATTATTATAAATGTACTGTAGTTGAGCCTAGTGATGGAGTAGCTTTAGCAAACTATGGTAGATTAGTGATGCAGCTTCATAAAGATGAAGCTAAAGCCTCAAGCTACTTTGAACGTGCAGTTCAAGCATCTCCTGAGGATAGGTTTGTTGGGAACATTCATTTTGGTTTTGGTCACACCATGTGATAAATAATTAACCTGGATGTATATATTTTTTATTTTCAGCAATGTTCTTGGAGCATATGCTAGTTTCCTCTGGGGGATAGATGCTGAGGATGACGACTCTGATGACTCTTTTGAAGGCTCAACAAGGCAAGGAAAAGAAGACTCTGAGGTTTGTGTCATTTCTTTGATATCTTAGCTAAAAGTGGTAAGTCTCTAATGTCTGTGGTTTTGTTTCTGTCCGGAAAAATAAGCCTGAGGGAGCGGGAAAACAAGGTACAAGGTTGTCTGAAACAGAGGATGTAGAAACGCTATGCAGATATGCGAAAGCGTTTTGGAGTATTAAAGGTGACCAGGAGAAGGCTTTATTCTATTTCGAGAAGGCCGTTGAAGCCTCTCCAAATGACAGGTACAGTTACAAGTATAGAATCTCTCTTACACAAAACTCTCACTGAAAATGCGACCATCGTCTTCTTCTGTGTTTTGGCCACCAGCATTATACTTGGAGAGTACGCTCGGTTCCTATGGGAAATAGAAGATGATGATTATTAAGAAGAAGGGTCTCAGGTGTGGTTTGAACTCATTCAAGTGCAGCTATCCAATCCAGTCTTGGATTTGAGTTGATTACATGGTCTTATAAGCACAAAATAGTATGCAGTGAGAGGTTTTGATGTTATATTATTATGCCTATTTGTTTTTTATGGGTGTTGTACTATGATCGTCATTTTGAGTATCGTTTGTAAGTCTTTGATTTTGTTTTTCTTGATCAATCTCATAATTAACCGCAGTTATGTGCCTCAAGATTAACAGCAATTCTGAACCAAACTTCAACAATGAGCAGGTTTTAAATAGCATAAAAAGAAAGACCCAAAAAATGTCTAAATAACCAGAATAATCATAATACCATCTACCAAAATTCTGCAATTTGTTTTCATATATTTAGAAAACCAACAAGATTCAGAATGACAAATCAAACGGGAGCAAAGACAGACTAGTTATTGGTCTGTTTATCAGACAATGGCATTGGCAGCACTAGCAATTCTTGGCCAGAGATCAGCACACTCTTTACCAATAGGACCAGTGATCGCAGAACCCTTCATTTCTCCCTTGGGGTTGACGATCACTCCAGCATTATCTATCAAAATGTACAAACAAGCCACCAAATTAGTATCTATTATACATACAACAGACAGCTGCAAAGAAACAGCAATCAAGTAGTGAGTAATATGTAGAGTCCATATGGAGCAGACGCAAGCGTTAAAGCAATAAAGCATCTGTAACGAAAGACACAATTTAAATTTCCCAGACTTGTAACCGTATCAAACACCCTCTAAACGTGTCGGTGGATACTTGACTTAAGCCTGAGATATAATTTCAACCACATGAATTTACTCAGCTCACTAACATCTCTAATGACAATACTGAACATGACTAAATCTTGGGGAAAAAACAAGAACACAGATTCACTAATGCAACTAAGCAATACATTAACAACATAAATATCGAGTTCAAATGGAGCAGATACAAGCATTTTAAGCATTAAAAGCATCTGTAACGATAGAACACACTTAAGTTTACCAGACTGTTTTGCATAATATACCCTCTAAACGTGTCGGTAAACATGACACTAATCTGGATAATCAATCAACATTAGAAAACAAAGCAAGCTATCGATTAAGACAGAACACTAAGACGAAAGTATATATATTTTTACCTTCAAAGTACATGAAGACACCATCCTTTCGGCGCCACGGCTTCCTCTGCCTAACGATGACAGCTGGCATAACCTTTTTACGGAGATCAGGCTTTCCTTTCTTGACAGTGGCCATCACCATGTCTCCGACGCAAGCTGAAGGTAATCGGTTAAGACGACCTTTGATTCCTTTCACTGAAATGATGTAAAGGTTCTTAGCACCGGTGTTGTCGGCGCAGTTCACTGTGGCCGCGACGGGGAGACCGAGTGACATTCTGAACTTGTTACCAGAGGTTCCTCCACGTCCTGATCAAAACGGTAAAAACGTCATTAGAGAAATGTATAAGCACTGAAACGAGGAAGAAGAAGAAGAAGAAGAAGAGTACGAACCTCGCTTCGACATTGTTGACGGCTTGAGAAGAGATCTGAAAGACAGGAATTAGGGTTTTCGGCTTTAAATAGAGTGACGCGTCTTGCTAGGGTTTTTTCACTCAGCTCAGCTTTGACGGAAGAGGACGATCACTTGTGTGTTTAAAGCCCAGTACTTGCAATATATTTAAGGCCCACTTAAGCCCAGTAAGGGTTTTTAGTACAGTAGCGTCTTTTGGTTATTTTGTTTCTCAGTCCCACATCGGGAAAGAGAGAGTGATAAGCAGTAGAAGTTGTATTATAAATAAGGTCTCGTTCTTTCGTTTGAAAATCACGCAGCCATGTGGTGAGCACAAAGCGAACTATTCTTTCGCCTTTTACTAAAGAATACCGTGTGCTCTCCACGCTTAAGTGGCATACGCCTATTTTTGGAGGGTTTCCTCAAAACAGTGGAACCCATTAATTGTCAGTATAACAGTTTCTGGGCTTTGTTATGGACTTATGGTTATGTTCTGTTAGATTCGTGTTTAATTTGTGTGTCTTCCTGGTACAGATCATTAAGAGACTAGGAATAGTAATGGTCATGAGTGTGTAAAGCTTATTTGTTTGTTAAGATGATGGTGAAAAATAAGAAAAGAGAGTCAATGTTTGCTTCCACTTCATACTATGAGGTAATTATTATTAGTGTGTATTTGTAAGTGACTCATGGATCTGGTAATTATTTTTAATTGCTATGTTATTGTATTTGATCAGCAAATTTCTTGTAGTTGCATTCTTAGGATTTGTGTACTACAAAATCTGAATTTGTCTGTAGAACCAGACATCAATGTTGATGATATACTTTGTCATCTTTGCCAGTCTAAGATTGTGAATTTTATCTTCTTAAAGCTAGTCAGACTTATCTTGAGTGGCTCGATACTCTGTTTTGAAACTTGCTCTCTGAGCTCGGTCAGGTTAATAACTACTTTAAGTATGAGTTAAATCTTGTCCTTGTTTTACTTCTCGTGTCCTGAGGTTTTGAAATGTTCTTTGAGCGGTTGCAACATCACAATGTTTCTTATTTACTAATATGCATTCATCTGATGTTTTGCAGTGAAATAAATGAGACAGAAACATTCTTGGCATTACGTCACTAATTTGTCACATTTTGTGATGAGTTCTGTCAGCAAAATGGTTTTGATGAATATGTTACAGCTGAATTGTTTACAGAGGCTGAGAGTTTTACATACATCAAAATTCATATCTGAACTTTTCAGGTAGTTTTTTCTTTCCATAGTTTTTACAGGTTAACTATAACATCAAAACTTGTTTATATTTCTTTTTTCTTCATGTTCAATTATGTGGTCAAGCCTTTCAGTATAATGAGATTATATCTTTTATAAGGTTAAGAGGTCACTAAACTCAAATGTTTCCTGTATTCAAAACTGGCAAAGGAAACTGCTTTAGACAGCATTGATACACCAGAATCCTGTCTTATATTTTCTGACACATCAACAACAGCAAGGTGCAGAGGTATGTTAAGAAACAAGCCTCTTAACATTGCTGGATTCAGTTGATATTTGATGCTATTGTTAACACAGTCATGTTATATGGAAAAGAATTACATATGGATTAAGTAAAAAAAAAAGAGTTGGCATTCGAAAAAGTTACTTGAAATAGGAGATTTGCTAATTCTAGCTAATATCAAGAGTACCTCCTAACTTTTCTCACATCCTCTCTTCTTCCTTATGACAGAGAAACATGCTGTCGTTTCCAAGTTGTCTCCACCTCTTCATTTTCTCTCTGTCTCTCATTTTGTTTCCCTTTATTAAAAACCAAGAACTCCGTTCTCTCTCCTCACTTTCTCTGAATTCTGATAAAAACTTGAATCCTGTCTGATCATTTCCTTTGCCTCCTTGCTTCCCCTCCGCGATGGTTCATCATTCCCGGAGGGAGTCCTTTTCCGACATGGCCGGCTCCATCGTTTGTCCCGACACTGATCTTCTCTGGCCATTCGGGAAGCTTGATGGGCTTGATCGGGATGAGATCCGGGAGACCGCGTACGAGATCTTTTTCGCTGCGTGTAGATCATCACCAGGGTTTGGAGGAAGAACCGCTCTCACGTTCTACTCAAAGCACAATGGTGGTGACAATCAAGGAGATGGAGTAGGAGGTGGATCCGGGTCTGGATTCGGATCTTCAGGGAGGAAAGAAGTGGTGACAACACCGACAAGTCGAGTTAAAAGAGCTTTAGGGTTGAAAATGCTTAAAAGATCTCCCTCTAGGCGAATGTCTACAACAATAGGAGCAGCCTTGGGAGCCAAGTCAGCTCCTTCCTCTCCTGGTAGTGTAAACATAGGAGGTGGTTCCTCCTTACACATTAGCCAAGGAGCTGGGTTCTTGACCGTCCCGCCTTCTCGGCCTAGACGACCGTTAACTTCTGCGGAAATCATGAGGCAACAAATGAGGGTAACGGAACAAGGTGACACTCGGCTCAGGAAAACCCTAACGAGAACGCTTGTTGGTCAAGTAAGCTCCTCTGTTAAAATGAAAAAAAACTCTGTTTTTAGGTTAATTAAAGAAACTAAATGTGTTTTTTTTAATAGACTGGTAGGGGAGCAGAGACGATAATCCTTCCGTTAGAGCTTCTCCGCCATGTTAAAACATCAGAGTTTGGTGATGTACATGAGTATCAGATTTGGCAAAGAAGACAACTTAAAGTCCTTGAAGCTGGTCTTCTCCTTCACCCATCAATCCCTCTTGATAAAACCAACAACTTCGCTATGCGTCTCCGTGAAATCATCAGACAAAGTGAGACAAAACCCATCGACACCGGGAAAGCCTCAGAGACAATGTCCACACTTTGTAACTCTGTGGTCTCCTTAGCCTGTCGCAACACCAACCCTGATGTGTGTCATTGGTCTGATGGATACCCTCTTAACATTCATCTTTACGTGGCGCTTTTGCAGTCTATTTTCGATATTCGTGATGAGACATTGGTTCTTGATGAGATAGATGAGCTTTTAGAACTGATGAAGAAGACATGGTCAATGCTTGGAATCACAAGGCCAGTGCATAACTTGTGTTTCACTTGGGTTCTGTTTCATCAGTACATTGTGACTTCTCAGATGGAGCCGGACTTGCTTGGTGCCTCTCATGCCATGTTGGCTGAAGTTGCAAATGACGCCAAGAAGTCTGATCGTGAGGCTCTCTATGTGAAGCTTTTGACCTCCACATTGGCTTCTATGCAAGGATGGACGGAAAAAAGGTATCTCCATTCACTAATTAGGGTTAGGGTTTATGCTAACGTATTAAACAAGTAAAGAATAAAATGACTATTTTGGTTTGATTCGAAGGTGAATATTTGATTATAATTTGTTGAACAGACAAGAACTAATCAGATTCTGAATGTTTGGTGGTTATAGGTTGTTGAGCTATCATGACTATTTCCAGAGAGGGAACGTTGGATTGATAGAGAATCTTCTGCCATTAGCATTGTCTTCCTCAAAGATCGTGGGAGAAGACGTGACGATCTCTCAAGGGAATAGTCAAGAGAAAGGTGATGTGAAGTTGGTGGATTCTTCAGGAGATCGTGTTGATTACTATATAAGAGCATCTATTAAAAACTCTTTCTCAAAGGTAACTTGTACCACAAGCCATATCTGTTTTTTTCTCTTATATGGTTTCTTGAGATCATATTCGTTTTTTTTTCAGGTGATAGAGAACCTGAAGACCAAAACTACAGCAACAGAGGAAGGAGAAGAAGCGGCGAAGATGTTACTTGAGCTAGCTAAAGAGACAGAGGAGCTTGCTTTGCGTGAGCGAGAGTGTTTTAGCCCTATACTTAAAAGATGGTACTCAGTTGCAGCTGGTGTAGCCTCGGTTTCGCTACACCAGTGTTATGGTTCAATCTTGATGCAGTACTTAGCTGGCCGGTCCACTATCACTAAAGAGACTGTGGAAGTTCTGCTAACAGCGGGGAAGCTTGAGAAGGTTCTTGTGCAGATGGTGGTTGAAGAATCAGAGGAGTGTGATGATGGAGGCAAAGGGCTTGTTAGAGAGATGGTTCCTTATGAAGTTGAATCTGTTATATTACGGCTTTTAAAGCAATGGACTGAAGAGAAATTGAAAACAGTTCACGAATGCTTGAATAGAGCAAAGGAAGCTGAGGTATGTTTCTCAAAATCTTTACCTTGCGGTTCAAGTATCCTCATGTGTTCTAAAAATCGGTTTAAGCAGCAAATTGGAGTTAAGCGAAATGAATTTTCTTAAACGATTTTTAAATAAATTAGTTTAGATTTTCAAAAAAGCGGTTTAGACGTCCACATTTTTACCGCCTAACTATTTTTTGAACATTGATCCGATTAAACCTTTGTTATTTTGTTATATAGACATGGAACCCTAAATCAAAATCAGAACCATATGCACAATCTGCTGGAGAGTTGATGAAGCTAGCTAAGGATGCTATTGATGAGTTCTTTGAGATCCCTATTGGGATTACAGAGGATCTTGTTCATGATCTCGCTGAAGGATTAGAACAACTATTCCAAGAATACACCGCCTTTGTTGCATCATGTGGTGAGTGTAGAAACAAGACACAACTCCTTTAGTTCATCAGACCGTTGATAGTTCTGTTTATTTTTATTTATTGTCAGGTTCAAAACAGAATTACATTCCAACACTTCCTCCACTTACAAGATGCAACAGAGACTCCAAATTCATAAAGCTTTGGAAGAAAGCTACACCGTGTACTGCCTCCGGTGAAGATCTTAACAACCTTAGCGGCGGCGCACCAGTTATCTCCGATGGCAACCACCCTCGTCCCTCCACGAGCCGAGGGACACAACGCCTCTACATACGCCTCAACACTTTACACTTCCTAAGCACTCAACTCCACTCCCTCAACAAAGCTCTCTCCCTAAACCCTAAAGTCCTCCCCGCGGCGCGTAAACGCTACCGCGAAAAGACAAACTCATCCTCTTACTTCGACTTCACGCAAGCGGGAATCGAAACCGCGTGCCAACATGTCTCGGAAGTTGCAGCTTACAGACTAATCTTCCTAGATTCATACTCTGTCTTCTACGAGAGTCTCTACATAGGAGACGTCGCCAACGCGAGGATCAAACCTGCGTTACGGATCTTGAAACAGAACTTAACGTTAATGACAGCGATTCTTGCCGACCGAGCTCAAGCGTTAGCGATGAGAGAAGTCATGAAAGCATCTTTCGAAGTGGTTTTAACGGTTTTGCTAGCGGGAGGACATTCACGAGTCTTCTACCGAACTGATCACGAGCTAATAGAGGAAGACTTCGAGAGTTTGAAGAAGGTTTACTGCACTTGTGGTGAAGGGTTGATTCCAGAAGAGGTGGTTGATAGGGAGGGAGAGACGGTGGAAGGAGTTATACAGTTGATGAGTCAACCAACGGAGCAGCTTATGGAAGATTTTAGTATCGTGACGTGTGAATCAAGTGGGATGGGTTTGGTCGGGACGGGACAGAAGCTTCCTATGCCTCCCACGACAGGAAGATGGAACAGGTCGGATCCGAATACGATCTTGAGAGTTCTTTGTTATAGAGATGATCGTGTTGCTAATCAGTTCTTGAAGAAGTCGTTCCAGCTAGGTAAACGAAGATGATATGATTGTCTCCATATATAAGATGTGATCCGTCGTGTGTATGAGTTTCAGGGTTATGATTAATGAGCCATTTCAATAAAAATACTCGTTGCGTTGTGTAATATAAGTTTCTCAGTAAATAGCTAGAAAGAAAAAAATTATCAAAAATCTATGATTCAAAAATTATTATCCTAATGTTTTTATTACTTCTTCTCTAACATCGCCAAATATTTATGAAGAAAATTTAGAAGTGCATTTCTTAGCTTTGATCTTTGGAGAATTAGAGAATAAAAATATTATTGAATTGTATTTTAATGAATTACATAGAGTTGTATCTTGGGATTCAATAATCACAGCTAACCGTCTCACATTACGGACGATTTATTGAGTTAAGGAAAGAGATCAAATCTCGACTCCACGAATTCGTCTATTTCCTTAACGATTTCTTAAACGTTTTTTCCGTCTCATCTTATCGTTTTTCTATTTCGTGATTTTCAGTTAGGATTTTCGCGGTCCTACAATAGATATACACAATACTAAAAACAAATCTCAACTACAGTAAAACCTCTATAAATTAATAATGTTGGGACTTTGAAATTTTATTAATTTATAGAGATATTAATTTACGTAAGTTTCCTTATTTAGATTTTTTATTTTTAATAAAAATATATATTCGATTTTAGCATATGTACATTATTTCAATTTTAGAAATTTGACTTTTATATTGTTTTATTATCTTATTTGGTGTATATCTTTATATTTCATAGAATTGTTACATGTTTTCGATATAATTTAACTAAATATTATCAAAATATATTGAAATGTTTAAAAAAATAAAAGTATATTTATAATAAATATAAAACCCCTAACTAAATATTATCAAAATATATTGAAATGTTTTAAAAATAAATGTATTTTTATAATAAATATAACACCAACAATATAATGTTAGATTGTACTTATATAAAATTATATATAGCTAAATTATTAATTTATGATTTTAGTGGGACTATATATTTACATGGCAGTTTTAAAAATATTATTATCTTATTATTTTATCGATTTGTGACATATTTTACACTGGGGCAAGTTGGGACCGGTAAAATTTATTAATTTATAGAGATTATTAATTTATCGAGTATTAATTTATAGAGGTTCTACTGTATAAATAAATATATATAATATTCTTGATTTGTGTTTCATGAGTTTTACTTTTGACCGAATTGCTAAATAGCTGGTCCGCAACATAGACATGTTACTTCTTAAGTTATCTCCGATAATCTTTTTCTCAGTACAATCATTCAATGGTCACCTGTTTCGACAAAACTGCAACAATTTGAATCTCTCCTATGATTTCATAACCTCCTTTCTAGTGGTGACTCATCGTCTTTGTGAAACAAATTTGTTTTTTTTTCTCTATGTTTTAGTCTTTGTCGCTGGTGTTAACATCATTACAAACATCGACTGATTGAACAATAGAACTCTCGGGTTTTGCTTTAGTCTTCTTCATGGAGACCTCTCCTCCTCCTCCTCCTGATTCTTTCACCTTCCTATGACGTGATGTAGACTTTCTACGAGTAGCAGAAGTATCTGAGAGAGGGTCAGAACCTTCAGCGTCGTTAACCGAGACAACACGCCTCCTCCTGATTGATGCATCATTCGTGGAGTCCATCGACCCGTGTCTACTTCTGCTGTGACGTCTCGAATGTTTGGGTGGCATATCTGATGTTGAAACGTTGCTGCTTCTCCTAGGAGGAGAACCGTTTTGTGATGTCGTCTCGGATTTACGCCTTGTCTTCTTGTGCTTCTGTTTTTCTGGAGGAGGCAACAACTCTTGTAATCCAACTCCTTCACCTACTGGATTGTTGGTCACATCTCCTCGGGAAACTACTTGACCATCATGTTCTTGAGGTTTGAAGTCACCCATCTACAGTACATATATTTGTGTTTAACAATGATGAGTTTTTCAAAAAGAAAAAATTAATACATATATGCATGGTCAGATCTATGCATTTCCCAAATACAACATCCGTTTTGGCCCCTATTTTAAAATAAATACTCTATCTGTTTCATATTAAGTGTGGTTGTAGAGAAATTTTTTTGTTACAAAATAAATGTCGTTTTTGGTTTTCAATATAAAATTTATTAACTTTATTTTGTAGTTTATTATTCTATTAGTTAAAATATAGCTAGGTGTATAGGTAATTATACTATACTATTATTTAAGAAGTAATTTTGCTTAGTTGTCACGTTCTCCATAAGTTTAGATAATTTTGTTTATTTATCATATTTTTAATAATTTTATATATTTTATTTATAAATAAAAAGAATTTATAAGAATATATCATATTTTTAGTAAATAAGATAACTCTTGTGAATTATGTTGTTATCTTGAAATATATTTATATATATAAAACTTAAATTTTAAATTAAGATATAAACACTATTATATTTATCTAAAACAAATTTATATTAAAATTTAATATTTAAATATAACTAAAACGAATTTATATTAATAATTTAATATTTTTCTAAAATAAGATAATCATTATGGATTATGTTGTTATGTTGAAAACATATTTTCCTATTATAAAACTTAAAATTAAGATATAAAAATTATATTAAAATCCTAATTAAATATAAATCATCAAAAAAATTATTTGAAAAGTGAATTTGTTGATTTGTCTCCATGATCCTAACTAATTTTGATCATTTATCAGAATTTCTATAATATTTTTACTATAGATTATATAACTAAAACTAATTTATATTAATAATATGATATTTTAGAAAATAATTTAATTCTTATGTATTATGTTGTTATCTTGAAAAAATATTTTTCTAATTATAAAATTTATAATTAACATGTAAAAAGATCTATAATATTATTTAAGAAGTGAATTTGATGTATGCTGATTTGTCATATTTTCCATGATTTTAGGTAATTTTAATAATTTATCAATTTATATAATTTTATATATAATTTATTATATATTTGAAACAAATTTTATATTAATAGTATCAGATTCTTAGAAAATAAGATATTGCTTATGTATTAAGTTGTTGTCATGAATATATATTTTTCTATTAGAAATTTAAAATTATGATATAAAAAGTCATAGTTAATCTATAATTGAAATAAATTTACACTAATAATATTATACTTTTAAAGAATATGGTAATTCTTATGTATTATGTTGTTATTCTGAAAATATATTTTTATATTATACAATTTAAAAGTAAAATAGAAAATTATATATTATTAATTAAATATAAATCATCACTCAAGAAAAATTATTTAATATGTGAATTTGCTGATTCATTAAGTTCTCAATAATTTTAGGTAATTTTAATTATATATCATAATTTTTATAATCTTATATAATTATTATATAGTTAAAAAATTCTCATATTATATTTTTAGAAAATAAATAACTTATGCATTATATTGTTATCTTGAAAATATGTTTTCTAATATAAAATTTAAATTAATATATCAATATTATAATTAAATATAAATCAAGAAAATAGTTATAGAAATATATTTTTTTAAAAACTATTTCTGATGTTTGAGTTTTATCATTGATAATTATTTGATGTTTGATTTCTACTTTTTGAAAACATAAAAAACAACTTACTATGCTGATTTTTAAATTAATGAAATATTGACTAATAAATATTCATAAGAGGATAATGCCCGCAAGTGCTGGTAGAACACCTAGTTTTATATAGAAAATATGCAAAATTAATTGTTTTCTTAATGAGTCAGCAGAAACTTAAAGGACAATTATAATATAACTGAAGAAATATTATAGATAGGTCATATTGTCTCCAAATGGTAAAAAAAAATATTACTAAAATTAATTTAAAATTGTTTATAACCTCGTAATCTGATCAGATTCAGCATTGCGCGTATATATATGGAAAAGAAATGCGTAGACATGTACAAATCGTACCCAGCTTGGCGCATTGGCTGCAGGACCGTCGGATCCTATGTGGGCAACATGCTTTACATCAGTGGGAAAACCGATCTGGATATCTTGGTCTTTCTCTTCATCTGCAATTAGGGTTTTTATCATACAAAGATCTGACTTGTGCTACAAGAAACGTCAGGATGTTGTTGTGAATTATTGATGAGATGAAACTCACCGAAAATCTGAGTGATGTAGCGAAGGCCTTTAAGAAGGCCTTTCACGGTCGTCATGATTTTCTGTTAGAAATTCAGATGCTATAACACTGCGAATGCGCCAAGCCCTAACTTGTAGAGCAAACAAAAGAACAAATCAGCGTTTCTGTAGAAAAACATTTAAAAACGTTCGAGTTAACAAAGAATCTAACGAGATTATAGAATTTACACCTTTATCGCATTGATTTTCATTTTTCTCGTAACTGTGAGAGAAACGAAAGTTGGGAAGAGGGAGAGAAAGAAAGAATCAGAGATTAGGTTTCGGACACATTGTTGGTTGAGAAAGAGAGCACTATATTTAATTTTCCAATAACAAGACTTTTTCAAGTTTTTTAAACAAGTATTTTGTTTAATGGAGGCAGCTGTTTACTCAAATCCTCCATGGGTAAATAAAGTAATAAAAACTAGTCGACGAGAGTATTTCCCGGGTAGAGAGGAGGGACTAAGAAACAAAAAAATAACAAAAAATTTAAGGAGACATGACCACACACACTGATAGTTATAAGAAACAAAAAATAACATATGTAACATTCACATACACATATACATGCATGCACATCCCTCTTTCAAGTCGAGCAGAATAAGCAGTTTCTAGTCAAAAGAGATAAAACAGAGATGACTCAACTTGTGATTGGTTCATTTTATTTTTGTGATTTATCATTTTCTTACTAATTTGTTTTTTTTTTGTCACCAAAATACTTGAAAATTAAAGCAAAAGAGCTGGATTCGGCCTAGGTATAAACCCATACCAAATAGCCCATTAAGCTGAGAGCCGCTTTTGCCTGAAAGTCGGCCTCAAAATTGTCTTTACGAGAAAAATAAAAAGCCCAACAAAAAACAAATACAGAAGAAAACGCTTGAATATCCTTGATAATTCCCAGCAGATCTTTCTTTTGTGTCTTGTTGGTAATAGCTCCAATAAGCGTTGAGTTGTCGGAGTAGATTCGGAAGTGTGAAATCTCCAGATTTACTGCCATATATATACAAGCTTTCTCGAACCGCCAAGGCCTCAGCTACAAGCGGTGAATCGAAAATCAAATACCAAAGAAGAACGATTGGAGTTGGATTAATTTACACCCGAGAAAATCCAGACCGGCTTTCTTCCTACCTGCATCCCATGAAGCGTCTTTTCTGCATGTGGTGAAGATAATTTCCAGTTCTTCGATTGATTGGTCTTCAGGTCGACCCATTTGAAGATGCGTGATCTGACTTCTTTCTTGGTCTGATTGTGCATGATTTCATTCCTTATTAATTAAATTCTATAGAATTAGTGATGTTCTATATATCAAATATCCATTTGAGTAACACAAACGGTTAGTGTGTTAAGTCCCACATCGGTAATCTTAGAGATATTTAAATAATATATAATATACATGAGCCAATTTATCTATTAGATTAAGATTTTGGATTGAAAGCTTGTGGTCTATCATGATATCAAAGCGAGTTTTGATCGTTGGGACACCCTATAGCTGTAGTCCTACAAATACTCCATGGATCATATGGCGGCCATGCCTGAGCATGAGAGAAGGTGTTAGTGTATCACTGTATTAAGTCCCACATCGATAATCTTAGAGAGATTCAAATAAGATATTATACACATGACCAAATTCATCTATTGCCTTGAGATTTTGGGTTGAAAGCTTGTGGTCTATCACAAACCATGGTAGAAAAGAAAAATACTAGTTATCTAACTTTCTTCACTTGTCATACCAAGGCATGTTTTGTTTCGGCGCATGCAACAACACCATTAATATAGAGGAAGAAGAAAATATAATTTAAGATGAAGAACACCTTAATTATAGAAAAATAAAATAGATATTACAATAATCATTCCAACAGCAACAACAACATCCACTACAATAAAAACATATTAATGCTTTTCATCAAGAACCCAAGATTCTCTTATCGAGAATCATATTTTGTTTGTTTGCTATCAAAGATTCACAGCCTGAAAAAAAAAAAAAAAAAAGGATTCACAGCCTTAACGTCAAGTCGACGGCACTCGAGTTAGCCCCGTCTTCCTCCATTGCAGTATCCTGCGGTATCGGTTTCTCCAGGCAAATAAGCGGAAGCGTACGTAAACCTTCCGGTGGCATCGCCGGAAAGAGATTCATCAGCATCGGCTTCTCCTGCTGCCCAAACATACCGTTAGTGTTTGTAGCCGGAGTTATCGCCGGAGATCCTTGAAAAAACCTTTTTTGTTCTTCTACTTGACCACTACGGTAACAATTGAAGTCAAAACGGTTCCTGGCTGGGAAAGCAGGACTAGGGTTACGGTTAGGGTTCGGGTAGTGGCAGAAGGTGGTGGGTGCTGCGGCGGCAGATGGTGAGAAGTTGAAGTGATGAAGATGATGAGAGTGAACACTGCTGGTGTGTGAAATTAAGTCTTGAGTTGTTGGGAAAATTCTCTTACAAAGAGAACATTGTTGGGGTTTTGGAACTCGAGTGAGATCGTTATTCATGCCAAATCCACCATTCATTTTCTTATACAAGATTGGGATTTAGAAGGAGATATAGCTATAGGATATGGAGAAGCTAAGACACATATATTGATCTATTTATATACAAGTTTTTGTGTGTGCAAGGCATAGGATATATGCATGATGCCATGCCCTCTATTTCAGGAAATATATGTTTATGTTTGTTGATATTATCATAATACATGATAATGATGAAATCATGAGATTTAGTCATATGAATTGATTTTACAATTTTAGAAATAAATATGAAAAAAAAAAAATTTCTATAAAAGTATGTATGTACAATATGTCTTACCATATAAAGAAGTCAAACATATGTAAGGAAAATTTAAGAGGGCGGGATATTAATAGTATGTGTTAATTGTTCATTTGTTTTTACAGGCAAGTAATCCATCACATTTATGGAAAAATAAAAATATTATGTATTTTATTTTGTTTCTTGTCAAGGAATATATATATATATATTCTTTGTCAAAAAAAAACATATATATATGTATATACTTAAATTTCTCAAACTGTATTATATGATTTGTTTCTGTAAAATCGTAATAAGTTATTCTGGTTAATACTAACACAATGCATTATTTGTTATCATTCTATTTATGATGTTAACCTATCCAAACTTATTTGGCAGAAAGACGAACCTTTAGACGAAAAACTAAATTACTTACTTCGCTTAGGGCATCTGCTAAATCGGTAAAAACTTCCATGGTATTAGTATGAAAAACAAATCTAAATACTAAGTCATAAATCATGAAATTAAGTCGAGCAGTTATAAGAAACGAAAAATAACATATATAACATACACATACACATGCATGCACATCCGTCTTTCAAGTCGAGCAGAATAAGCAGTTTCTAGTCAAAAGAGATAAAACAGAGATGACTCACCTTGTGATTGGTTCATTTTATTTTGTGATTTATAATTTTCTTACTAATTTGTTTTTTTTTTTTCACCAAAATACTTGAAAATTAAAACAAAAGAGCTGGATTCGGCCTAGGTATAAACCCATACCAAATAGCCCATTAAGCTGAGAGCCGCTTTTGCTAGAAAGTCGGCCTCAAAATTGTCTTTACGAGGAAAATGAAAAGCCCAATAAAAACAAATACAGAAGAAAACGCGTGAATATCCTTGATAATTTCCAGCAGATCTTTCCTTTGTGTCTTGTTGGTAATAGCTCCAATGAGCGTTGAGTTGTCGTAGTAGATTCGGAAGTGTGAAATCTCCTGATTTACTGCCATATACAAACTTTCTCGAACCGCCAAGGCCTTAGCTACAAGCGGTGAATCGACGAAATCAAGTACCAAAGAAGAACGATTGGGGTTGGGTTCCTTTACACCCGAGAAAATCCATGCCAGACCGGCTTTCTTCCTACCTGCATCCCATGACGCGTCTGTTCTGCATGTGGTGAAGATAGTTTCCAGTTCTTCGATTGATTGGTTTTCAGGTCGACCCATTTGAAGATGCGTGATCTGACTTCTTTCCTGGTCTGATTGTGCTTGATTCCATTCCTTATTAATTAAATTCTATAGAATTGGTGATGTTCTATTTATCAAATATCTATATGAGTAACACAAACGGTTAGTGTGTTAAGTCCCACATCGGTAATCTTAGAGATATTTAAATAATATATAATATACATGAGCCAATTTATCTATTAGCTTAAGATTTTGGATTGAAAGCTTGTGGTTTATCATGATATCAAAGCGAGTTTTGATCGTTGGGACACCCTATAGGTGTAGTCCTACAAATACTCCATGGATCATCTACAAATACTCCATGGATCATATGGCGGCCATGCGTGAGCATGAGAGAAGGTGTTAGTGTATTAAGTCCCACATCGGTAATCTTAGAGAATCAAATAATATATTATACACATGACCAAATTCATCTATTGCCTTAATATTTGGGTTGAAAGCTTGTGTTTATCACAAACCATGGTAGAAAAGAAAAATACTAGTTATCTAACTTTCTTCACTTGTCATACCAAGGCATGTTACACCATTAATATAGAGGAAGAAGAAAATATAATTTAAGATGAAGAACACCTTAATTATAGCAAAAGAAAATAGATATTACAATAATCATTCCAACAGCAACAACAACATCCACTACAATAAAAACATATTAATGCTTTTCATCAAGAACCCTAGATTCTCTTATCGAGAATCATTTTTTGTTTGTTTGCTATCAAAGATTCACAGCCTTATTAAAAAAAAAAAGAAAAAAAAAAAAAGGATTCACAGCCTTAACGTCAAGTCGATGGCACTCGAGTTAGCCCCGTCTTCCTCCATTGCAGTATCCTGCGGTATCGGTTTCTCCAGCTGGCAAATAAGCGGAAGCGTACGTAAACCTTCCGGTGGCATCGCCGGAGATACTTGAAAAAACCTGTTTTGTTCATCTACTTGACCACTACGGTAACAATTGAAGTCAAAACGGTTCCTGGCTGGGAAAGCAGGACTAGGGTTACGGTTAGGGTTCGGGTAGTGGCAGAAGGTGGTGGGTGCTGCGGGGGCAGATGGTGAGAAGGTGAAGTGATGAAGATGATGAGAGTGAACACTGCTGGTGTGTGAAATTAAGTCTTGAGTTGTTGGGAAAATTCTCTTACAAAGAGAACATTGTTGGGGTTTTGGAACTCGAGTGAGATCGTTATTCATGCCAAATCCACCATTCATTTTCTTATACAAGATTGAGAACTCGAGTGAGATCTTTATGGAGAACCTAAGACACATATATTGACCTATTTATATACAAGTTTTGTGTGTGTGCCAGATATATGATAATGATAAAATGATAATGATGAAATTATTAGATTCAGTCATATCTCAGCATGCATTAACTTATTTACAAATTTAGAAAAAAATATAACAAAAAAAAATATTTTCTAAAAAAGTATGTATATACAGTATATCTTACCATATAAAGAAGTCAAACATATGTAGGAAATTTTGAAGAGGCCAGGATATTAATGGTATGTTAATTGTTCATTTTTTTGTCAAAAAATATATATATATATATATACTTAAATTTCTCAAACTGTATTATATGATTTGTTTCTGTACAATCGTAATAAGTTATCCTGGTAAATACTAACACAATGCATTATTTGTTATCATTCCATTTTATGATGTTAAACTATCCAAACTTATTTGGCAGAAAGACGAACCTTTAGACGAAAAACTAAATTAATTACTTCGCTTATGGGCATCTAAAAACCGGTAAAAACTTCCATGGTATTAGTATGGAAAACAAATCTAAATACTAAGTCATAAATCATGAAAATATGATTTAACTGGTTAAATTCAATTCAAAATTAATTAATAAGCACATATGTTAGAAAAACATGAATTCTTATATTGTATTCAATTCCATATAGATAAAGATTTATTTCCAGGATTGTGATGCTACTAAATCATTAACTATTATTAAAAATGTTAAAAAGTGGACAAAATGTGTAATGGTAAAATGTAAAAAAGAAATAATCTCTTGCATATGATGATGAATCTGTGAAAAAGATAGAGCTGAACAAGCACATCAAGTTAAAACAGCTGACTATATATTGGTTGTTTAATCAGCTTATAAAACATATGTTCATGCATATTCATACACATATGTACTAGTTACACAGCTGACTATCGATTGGTTGTGTTTATTAGGCTTATTAAATATATTAGATTGGTTGCGCGGGTGTTTGTTTTCGTTTATAGTTAGTTATATAAACATTTTGTTTTCACTTGTAAATTGGTATATATTATAGCAATCACATATTTACGATAAGTATAGTAAATATTTTTCAAACATAATAATATTATATAATATTTGTTTGTTCTTTTATATTTTATTGTTTGTTAGATTAGTATTTCATTTTTAGATAAAGTAATATAAATAGAAGTTTATTAAATATTATTATACATTAATTTGAAAAGATAATATAAACTTCGAAGAAATTTTTGCTAAAAACTAAACTTATAGCTTCATAAATTAATATTGGGAAAATGACAAATTAACCCTTAACTTTAGAAAATAAGCCAAAAAAATCTTCAACTCACAAACAAGCCATTTTAATCTCTAACTTATAGTCAAACACGAATAAATCTCATACTTTCGTTGACCAAACCATTTTAATCTCGTCAAAATTCAACCGTTTAGTTCCATTAGTTATATTTAACAGTTGAATTTTAATGAGCCTAAAATGGCTTGGTCAACGAAAGTATGTGATTTTTTTAATCCTAATTTAAAAATTGAAGATTAAAATTGCTTACTTAAAAATATCCTAACTAATTTTTTTTTTTGCTGACAAAAAAATATAATTTTTCATATCGATTGTAATCATTAACTTAATAAAATATGTTTAAATAAGTTTAGATATAATATTTAAAAATGAATTAAAAACAAAAAATTTATATACATCAGCTGTCGGAAATCTCTTTCACGCACTTGACTTCCTCATTTTCACGCACTTGACTTCCTCATTTTCACTTGTTTCATCCTCTATTGAGTATATGTGATTATAGTTTTAACAACAATGTGTTTAGGGTTTTACCTTTAACTTTTATGTTTTTATTCTTAAAGTTTTTTGAACATAAGCACTTAATTATTTTATTTTACATCTGAATTTATAGTATACTTGTATTTTTAATCAAGTTTTTTTACTAAACATTTTTTCTTTTTAATTCATTTAAAAATATTATAACTAAGCTTATTTTAACGTATTTTATTAAGTTTGTCACTCTAATCGATATGATAAACTACAATTTTTGTTGAAAAAAATAAAAAAATAGCAATTTTTAGTTAAGATATTTTTAACTGAACCATTTTAATCTTCAACTTTTAAATTAAAATAAAAAAAATCTCATACTTTCGTTTACCAAGCCATTCTAGGCTCATTAAAAGTCAACCGTTAAATATAACTAACAGAACTAAATGATTGAATTTTGACGAGATTAAAACGACTTGGTCAACGAAAATATGAGATTTATTCGTGTTTGACTAGAAGTTGAAGATTAAAATAGCTTAAAGAAAGTTAAGGGTTATTTTATCAATTTTCCCAATTAATATTATAAAAAATTTTATTAAAAAAAGAATTTTTAAACAATTTCTTTTTTAAACAATATAATTTTAAAAATTTACATCAAAGCAAATTTATCTAGTATATAAAGCGTGTAAATTTTGTTAGGGTATATAAATATTCCATATTACGAATATGTAATTTTTGTTAATATATTGTGAATACATTTAACTATTATTGACATATTTCATTATAAATAATAGAAGATTCCTAAA
Source organism: Eruca vesicaria subsp. sativa (assembly GCA_932364175.1). Lineage (NCBI taxonomy): Eukaryota > Viridiplantae > Streptophyta > Magnoliopsida > Brassicales > Brassicaceae > Eruca > Eruca vesicaria. The sequence goes on along the minus strand of CAKOAT010410710.1, from coordinate 11,638 downwards.
CTTATATCTATTGACATATTTTACGTCACTAAGTTAGAAGATGTGGAATAATTTACCAAAACTAAATTGTTAAGCGTATCCTTGTTATTATAAATATAATTTTTCATAAAATATAATAATAAGAAGATTATTAGAAAACTAATGTAAGATGACTTTCTAATAATAGTAATGACTTATGTTTTAATATATAAGAAGTTCATGCATATTCATATACACTTTTTTAACTTTTATAAAGTGTAAGAACCACGACGATAATTGGTGATAGTAACTACAACACTGAACATAATTAAAACCAGCCATGTTTGTTTGTTATGGAGACTCATGACTTCCTCTTGCCGTTCCCAATAGTGAGGAACTCGAGCGTAACGTCAGGAGGAAGTCTCGATGGTGCTGCAGCTTTTGTGGCTAAAGAGGAGGACGGAGGAGGGAACTGAGTCCTCTGAGTTGTAGAAGGCCGGCCAGTGTTTAAAACCACTCTGCTCGATCTGTTCTCTACGAAATCAGTTGAAGGAGTGGCTCGAACACTAGACCCAGCAACTGGTTTTCTTGGAAAACTCTGGTTTCTAGATATAGTGATTGGTCTCTCCTTGTTAACCTGATTCAACAAAACAAAAAAAGGTTTCTTTTGTGTTAGTCCATAGTTCTCATATCCTAGAATCATGACTGGATCTGGACACAACCGCATGAAACATTGGTTTTGGCCCTAATTTTTTGGAGGTTATATACGTAGTATAAATGTTGACCAAAAAAAATACATAGTATAGACCCCCAAAACTATGTTCTTTTAAAATTAAAATTCTTAAAAAAATGTTTAGTCTCTAAAATCTCAGATCCGGTCCTGCCTTATGATGTACTTTTAAGATATGAATTTAAAATTATAAATTTAAATTTAAGATATAAATTTAAAATTATAAATATAAATTTAAATTTAAAAATACATAGTATAGACCCTCCGGTTTTTACATTCTTCAAAAGTACTTTACTTTTAAGATATAAATTTAAAATTATTCAACCAACTATAAAAAAAATACTGTAAAATCTTATTAGTTGAACAATTTCCAATAAAGTTAAAGTTAACCTTTAAACCCTAAAACATCTTATATTTTAAAACAATCTAAACCTTCTAAAACATCAAATAATTTGAAACGGAAAGAGTATTACTTACAAACGGAAACATCAAATAAGTTAAAGTTACTAACCGTGTCTCTAGAAGCAAGAACGTTCTCTGAAGTTCTTGGTCTACTAGACCAATTACCTTCAATGCCAGTCCCTGAGCCAGTTCTTCTGGTGTATGCTTCGAAAACACCTGAGAATCTATCACGAGTGGCTTGCGCAGCTGAATATTATCCAGAGAACAGTTTGTTAATATCTGAGCTTCTAAACAAAGTACTTCTATAAGTTGGCATAACTTATGTGATGCTTACTTGAAGGCTTTTCTGCTTTCTCGGCAGATGGTATTGGAATATTCAGAGCTGGTCTTAGGCTTGGCTATTAGAACAGAGGAGATGCGTGAGAAGGTTGTTACTCTAATGAAATGATAATTGATTCTGCACATGCAGCTTAAGAATAGTGGACTTACTCTTGGTCTGGTATTGGAACTGGAACTTGAGCCGAACTGTGGATACCTCAGAATTGTCCAATCGAATACATAGTCAAACTGATAACCTGCAGAATCAAAAGCAGTTTCTTGACTATTTTCATTAAGAATTCTTGAAAGATTAAGTAGCATCAGAATAAGTAAATTACCTTCTCGGATGAATAGGTCTCTGAAAAGCTTCTTTAAGTAAGAATAATCTGGTTTGTCTTCAAACCGTAATGAACGCACATAGAGGAAATAAGATGTGAACTCAGGTGGATAGTTTTTACAAAGGACCTCCACTGGTGTAAGTCTTTTCTTTTCACTGATCTTGTCATACTTCTGCTTCTTGGTTCCTGCACGAAGTCCTTGCCATGGAAGGCTGAAATAAAAATAACAGATCAGCGACAAGTGTAATACACAGCGAAGAATACATAAGTGCAGATTTATCTATTTACCTTCCTCGGAGAAAATACATAAGCATATAGCCAAGAGACTCCAGATCATCCCTCCTACTTTGCTCTGTGTAAGAGATATTACATTAGAATACTAATCAAGAAACTGATGCAGGGTCAAGTCTCTCAAGTGCATGCAAGTTGATGGTAACATGAGAAAGCAAGAAAATAATAAACTAACCAATCCCAAGATGAGTGTTAACACTTGCATATCGAGCTGTCCCTGTAAGATTCTTGTTTTCTCTGAGAAGTAACAACACTTTCAGATTTAACAAAAGTGAAACCCATCTAAGAAAAACAACTTAACTTGAGACAAAGTATATGTACCTGTAAGGAATATGTTTGTGTGTTTGAAGATCTCTATACTTCTTCGCTAGCCCATAGTCAATGATGTAGACCTGGTTAGCTTTGCGGCCAAGACCCATCAAGAAGTTATCTGGCTTAATATCACGATGAAGAAAGCCTCGCACATGCATATACTCCACTCTGTTTAACTAGAGAAATCAAGATTGCGTAAGCACATGCAATCAAGCAGAAGGTAAACAAGAATGATATATATATAGTACCATCTGATCAGCAAGCATTAGAACAGTCTTGAGAGAGAAAGATCGACTACAAAAGTTGAAAAACTCCTCCAAACTAGGACCAAGAAGGTCGATCACCATACAGTTGTATTCACCCTCAACACCAAACCATTTAAGGTGTGGAATACCAGCTTCATTAACACAAAAGCCACATTATTATCTAAACATAAAGAAACAAGATTAAAGACTAAAGACTCAAAAAAGAAGCAAAAACATACTTCCTCCTTGGAGAAGCATATAAAGCTTAGACTCATAATGAAGCTGAGGATGCCTAGATCGAAGAGGTTCCTAACATATATATCAACACACAAAGGAGTGATAAACATTAATATAAACCAGTGTTCTAAAAATCGGTCTCTGCAGCCTATCAAAAAGATCAATTTAGGCAAACTTAACCACTGCCTAGCGATTTCTTGAGCATTGCTTTTAACACTAAAAGAGAATAAAAATTGCAACTTACAAGCTTAACAGCAACTTCATCTCCAGTCTGTACATTCACTCCTGTACCAAATCAAATTCAATAAAGGTTACAAAGGAGAGTAAACAAAAATAAGAAACCTAGAAAAAAAGAAAAACAATACCTAGAAAGATTTCACCAAAGGATCCACTTCCAAGTTTCCTTCCAAGCTTGAACTTGCCACCTACCACTCGATCCATTCTTTTTTACAAAATCAAAAAGTAACCTTTTAACTTCTTCTGTGTATCCAACCCCAATTCAATTCAATTCAATTCAATGAAGAACCTTTGATCACCAATCGTAAGATCAATCAAAAAGTGTTTATTTTTTTTTTGACCCAGAATCGATTTTGAGGATTAGCCCCTGAAAGTATTCTACTTTACAAACTTAGCTTCTGCTACAACAAAACTAAAAATCACCCATTTTTACAAAACCATCATTATCATCGAGCTGTTACCGACAACTTTTGAAACCAAAGCTCGAGACTTTTTAAGACAAAGAAGAGGAGAAGAAGAAAAACGCGGAGAGGAAGCGTTATAGGTTGACAAAGAAATGATCTTTAGACTGCTACGGATAGATAGAGCTCGATTCAACTCTTTATATTTTCTTTGGAAATATCATTCAATCACAAGAGATTTTTTTTTTATGATATTTTTTTGCCTTATCTTGAATTTAGACAGAAAAGTCAATAACTCTGCTTTAATTGCGTGCTAATTTGTACTAACCCTTTCTCTCTCCACATGCGCAAGTGTAATAAAATGCTTCTCTGTTTTCTTTTAGTGTTATTAATGGGAAATTTTGTGTCACCAATTAAAAATATATGAAATCAACAGTAGGTCCAACATTTATAATATTAATTACATATTTTAGCTTTGGAATTGGATGCTTCTGTAGCATCATTCGTATTAAAGTGATTAAATAATTTTTTTCTCTTACTTTCGTCGGCAATATCAATTACTAATTAGCACGGTATATTTTCCACTGTCATGCACTAAAATATTTTTATACATGATAATGTTTAGAGTTATTTTAGGTTAACTAATTAATTATAGACATTGAGTTTGTCAATAGTTATCTTGTGTTGATGTGTCATCCAAAAGAATATGTTAATTTTAATCTTGTCTTTGTTTGCATTTTCTTCACTAACTCTGTCAAACATGCAATACCATCCATAGCTAATTTTTCAAACCAAACATGATCTTATCTCATCAATCTTTTACTCTTATGCCATATGAAATATAAACGGTTAAGTGAAAGTTTTATGGGATGATAGGTTTTTTTTTTTTCACTAAAGCTTGCATTGATTGTTAAGAAATGAGGATAAAAGATTCTAGGAACCTGTCTAGACTAGTGACTAGTGCCAGCAAGAACTACACAATTCTTCTGGAGACAAAGGACAACATAATCAAATGGGTTCTTTGGTCAAAAAAAAAAATCAAATGGGTTCTCTAGAGCCTAAAGCTTAACAAAAGACATAGACTTGAGAAATTAAAACCAGAAGCTAAATCAATTCACAAGACACCCAAGCAAGTGAGATCAACGCAAGGTTTTTATATAGGAAACCCAGTAGTAGTATTCTTTTAATAATCTTTCGGCTAAAAAAATTATGGCTACAAATGGATTATTTATTTATGTAGTTATTTATTCCATTAGTTAGACAGATTGCTATAAAGTTTTGGAAAATATGGTTATAGATGATCACAAATCTTTATGTTATTATTACAAAAACTAACATGTCGAAGTGTGAATGTTTGTCTCTTGACATGATGCTTGTAACCAAACTGAATAAGCTATATTATAGTATTAGATATATAGTTTTAAGCTTGTCGTGAGAGCCACTGACTCGATATATCACATCCATTTTACTTGAAAGAAAAAACAAATAAATTATTTAGAAAAACAAAGTCTGAAAGCAAGAGAAGAAGCACTTTGGGTTATGAAGATGTATTTTTACCATTTCATTGCTATCCTCTTCAACAGTATGAGCTTCTTCACTGCTGTTTGCGATCTCTTCTGCCTCTATTTGGTTTCGAAGCTCTTTGGTCGCTCCTTCTATTTCTTCATCCTGTTTTTTTTTCCCCCATTATTAGCCTAGGACTAAATACCGTCTTTGATTAAAGAAGAAATCGAAATAAAATTGTTGATTGCATCTTTATATTGCTTCAGAACACTAGGGACCACACTAAAATATTTTATAAATGGTGTATTGATATTAAGTATGGATTATGTAATTATTTGGTTGGTTTTATAGATGTTTGTCTTGTTGTTATATGTATGTTTTTTTGTATAAATAGGAGAGTTTTTAATCAATCTTTTTAAGACATTCACATAACTAATATACTCTTGATTGTATAACTCATTGGCTCAGGGATGCTAGGATTGGTTCCGATCATATGAAGAGCGTAAGTGGTTTACTCTTTGAACGTATCTCAGAAGCTCTTGGTTTGAGCTATGAGACCCTTAAGAGGATGGATTGCACCAAGGGTTTGCAAATGATCTGCCATTATTACCCTCCATGCCCACAGACTGACCTAACTTTGGGCACAAGGAAGCATACCAACAACTCCTGTATCACAATTCTTCTTCAAGATCAAATCGGTGGTCTTCAAAATCTTCATCAAGACTGTTGGATTGATGCCTCGCCTCCTTGCAAGTGGACGAAATTAATCACTGATACATACATACATAGCTTTAACTTTAAAGTATAAGAAGAGACATGATAGCATAGAACATAAGTTTTGGTAAAATATACTTAATTCTGACCTTTTATTTGGTTTGTGTACATGATGACTAAAACAAGTTCATAGGCTTGATAAGCTACTCTCTGTTCTTGGGTTTGTAAATAGCAAAAACATGATATCTGTGGAAACAATATATGCATGGATCTAAAAGTTCAAACTTTACTTTTCTTACTCATCTCTAGGCTCCATAACTATAACAGTCATTTTCAAGGTTAATGCAACCAACAGAGATTAATTTAGTTTTTTGGAACGGAAAAAAAATGCGTCTGCCGGGAGTCGAACCCGGGTCTATTGCTTGGAAGGCAATTATCCTAACCGTTGGACTACAGACGCTTTTGTTCAATCTGAGATTAATTACATAAAAGAATCAACAGTAGAACCCTATCAACGAACAAACTAAACTAGTAAACTTGATCGAACAGTAACTAAACAGAGGAGCATCAGATTAAAATACCTGTCTATCTCTCACTTCAGCAAAGCCCTAATCATGTTCTTTAGCGACAAGACCACCAATCTACCGACATGTCCGGTCTGACCTAACGGCGGCGGGAAAATGGTTTTAGGTGAACAAGTATTCAAACTTGACTGACGGTAGCTCGTCGTCAACGGCCGCCGGTGGGTCCAGAAGCGACGACGCCATTGAAGCAATGAAAGTGCAACAAGAAATTGGTGTAGACAAAATAAAAAGTTTGCTTCTCTGTGCTACTACTTATAAGGCGAGCCCACTAATTTTTTATTCAAAAATTGTTCCTTTCATATTCGATACAAAAACTTTCCCTCTTCACTTATTCATATCGAATTAAAAATGTATATATTTTAAATGAAAGTGTATTATATCAAAATAAATGTTATAATCTTTTTTAGTATAACGTCAGTTGAAAATATTATCAATAATTATTTAAAATAAGGTTTTATAAAACAAAGAAAATTATGGTTCTATGATAGCAAAAATCAAACGCCAGAAATTATCACCCCTGCACATGAAGATACTAATTAAGAAACATTAAATCTTTTCAGTTTTTCTTACTTTGATTTACATTTATCTTTGATTTGAAATATTAGAATTCTTAAATTTAAACTTCTTGTTTATAGATTGTTCAAAATGTCCACAATGAGTTACTGAACTCAATTGCTAATCAAATTGGTTTTCAAAATGTATGCATCATGTAAAATGTTAGAACAGTAAAAAGAATCTGAAAGGCATATTTTGTATACACATATTTTTCAGTGTTGGAAGGTGCGTATACACTATATGTATGCGTTTCAGATTTGTATGTGTTTGTGATGGACGCACAATCACACATAATCTGTATGGTCAAAATTTAGTTAATTTGTCACTATATATGAAGTTAAAAACTGGTTTTAACAAAATAGTTATATCGAACCAAAAACTATACGAAATATTTATCATTTTTTCATTCAAATATACCGAAATACATTGAACAATGCTTAGCTCTCTCTTTCAGCATTGACCTTGCACGACTTGTTAAGCTTATTTAGATGTATAACACGATGTTACAATTATATCAAATCATATAACTTACACATTATAAAGCACACAAAAAGATGTTTCATTTATCCATCATTTTCAAATGATCGGATTATTACATTCTCAAAACTAATTACACAAGGACTCGCCCATTTAAACCTTGAAGTTCTAGACATTAACATTACTTGCGCTTAAAGAAGCTTATTCGGTATAGAAATAGATTGACAAAGAAGTTGCCAATAATACATTTTCGTATAATACTTATCACGCTTGGGATTATTTTCGTTATAAATGGAAATGTCTGTCACTCAACTTTCAGTCTAATACGACTGTATTCCCGTTATTGCCTGTTACCCATGTTAATATTATTAATCTTGTTATAGTTCTCTCCATATTCGAGAAGTTCGTCCAAAACACTATCGTCCAAGTACTCAAACTCAAAAACTTGCCTCGACGAGGAAGATGTTGCTGCAGTGGCTGCTGAGTTTGATGAAGATCCGCTTCCCATATTATACTCGTGAGGGAAGTTGAGAATGGCGGCTTGGCCTCTCATAGAATAGGCTGCTCGGTCATAGGCTCGAGCCGCATCTTCTGCAGTTTCAAACGTCCCTAGCCACACACGCTCGCCGTGCTTCCTTGAATCTCTTATTTCCGCTGCGTATTTCCCCCAAGGCCGCCTCCTCACTCCCCGGAACTTCCCTTGCTCGGCTCCTCCTCCGCCACCACTACGACTTCCTTGATCCATGTATATGTATATATGTGTGAGAAGAGAAACAAAGACAAAGTGAGTAATTAAGAAGATGATTAATGGATGTTTTGATGGACGGACACAAGCTTGAGCGTATGATTTTATTTGTCGTTGTGTTTTATCTGCATGGATTGAATGAGATTTCATTTGGGGATTTATATAGGGAAGGAAACAAGTGGGTCCATTAACCTAATAGTATTCGAATTTCGAAGCCTCCACTTATCAAAACCTTATAAAGATTCTTTATACCTTTTCAAAATGTATGTTCCTTATTTTATAATTTTTCCTCGTATATATTGGTATTGTGTATTCACTATTTTTGGCATCTTTTGCTACTTCGTTAAATTTTAGAGAGAATAAACTAACCATTGTATTATACGTCTGAAAGTAACTACTGTTAATATATGCCTTTTCCAAAATGTGCAGCATATCTATCTGTAATAACATGCATGGTCAAAATAAGTTACACCAATATCCAAAAAAAAAATCGATTATATCCATTATATTTAAATTTTTGTTTAGATGTTTATATATGTACATGTGTGACCATACTCAAAATTTTCACTATATAAATATAGGAAACTTATTATTTGTGATTTTGTGACATTGTGAATTTGTGATTACTGAATTTGTAGTTGTAGATAAACAAAACCATGCATGTTTATATATATATATATATATATATATATATATATATGTGTGTGTGTGTGTTCTAATATATTAACATTTTAAACACCCACGCAATGTTAAGAACATTTTTTTAGCCTGATCATGTAGATAAATTGTTTTCTAGATTTTTTAACTGAAACATTCAAAAAATTTTAAAAAAATATTTTATAAAAATGAGACAATATTTTAATATTATGTTAAACAGTATCATAGGGTATTTTTCAGCAACAGTAGTGATATTTTTGTTACCAAAATATGTGGTGCAAAACTAAATAAAGAGGGAACCATAGTTGATGGATGGGTCCACTTCGAATATGGTTGACTTCGTTAGTGCACACGTGGGTTGACTCTCAAAACCGACTCAGAAGTTTTCATTGGACCATGTTTATACACTTTTCCACGTGGCTTGAACGGTGAGCTTGTAAACCAAGTAATCGTGGAGTCTAAAGTGCCTGCTTGGTCTTTTAAAATTAAATCTCAATTCCTGATAACTAAGTATCTGAATGGCTTAGTTTCTAAATTATTATGTTCACATTTGATAAAACAAATGTTTTATTTTTATAAATGATCTTTTGTATTTTTAAGTTGTGAACGCAACACAAAAGGTATTGCAATTTGATTCTATACTAATTAAGCATCTCAGATTTTGCGTATCATGTACAATATTGTTTTTATTTTAAACATTAACTTATCATAGTCTCATTTGATATCAATACAAATGTTAAATATGTATACAAAAAGCAAAATTCGAACTTGTAAACAAAATACTTTAACCGCATTGTAAATACTTTGTAGATGTTACGTAACAATGCTGCGGAATAATTTTACCAAAAAAAAATGTTGCGGAATAAAATTGGACATTAACAAAGGATTTTGTCAGTTTTTGTCAAATTAGCATTCTAGTCACAATGATGGCACATATTATTTCCCAAGATTACAGTTAAATTCTGAACCACAAAAAAAAACTTTAGGTTTAGTAACTTTTTCAAATTTACTCTTCTCACCATGTTTTAATTTATTTGTATACCACACAAATGAATCGGCCCTAAGTTTGTTTGGGCTTATGGTCTTTGCATTTTCATGACCGTATTCGTAAAACAACTCAACCTAAGCGTAAATCCACAACCTATGATATACATACTCTAGAATCTTATATCAGCTTTGAGCCAACAAGTATCAGTTTCTATAGTTAACTAGGTCCACAGAACTCCTCGCTGAAATTCCATCAAATTAACAAGATGTGTCACTATCGTTAAGAAACTTCTACAAGAGAACTTCGTAAAAGTGAACATTCCATAGTATATTTCATCCATTAACTCAATTATTTTACTGACACTATGACTCAAATTAAGTTTTGTAAACCTATTAAGCTATTTGTCACGTGGGTTTCCTAATGATTCATGCATCCCTTGTGATTAGGATCAAAATATATACAATTAACGTTATGTCAGTTGTAAAAATGAAAACGACATGTCCGATGTATCTAGATGATGGTTAATTCATGATCATTGTCAGAAAGTAGATCTACTACAACATCTATAGCTAATTTTCTTTCTGTTATTTTTTTTAATAATACATTAGTTAGCCTTTTTTGGCTGCTCCTAGTCGTGGATTCGATTTTCTATGTACCCGTACATATGTAAAACTTTTTATTTTAGTCTGCAAAGCAGCTATATGGAATTCTCTTTCTTCTCGCTCCATCTCTTTTATGTTATATCTGGGTTCCTTTCCCTTTCATCACATTGCAAAATAATGATTGCGATTATGCTATTAAGTGGTTTAAATCTGACTTGGTTTTGACTTTGAATCCGGCCACATGCAAAGACCGAATTATATGTAGATATTAACTCGAGCAATTACAGAAAATGGTTATATTATTCGTGTTAGTTATTTATTTACAAAGATTATAGACCGATGAAAAGTAGTACATGAATAAATTATTTTTTTTTGCATGTTTTTCTGTTAAAATATGTTGAGGGTCTTTTTTGTTAAAAAAATATGTTGAGGGTCTTTTAAAATAAATTTCATGTTATAATATGCTAAATCTTTAATTTTATAGCAAAAACGCACAATGGCCTGGTATTACTTTTTAGAAATCAATCACTGCATATTAAAGCCACATTTACAGCGTAAAATTAATTAGAGCCTTAATCAAATACTGATAACAAAAATCAAAACAAACCATAAGAGAATCTCTATATATTAATCCTCGATAAATTAATATACATTCAATATTTCTATAAAATAATATAATTTTATAGTTCTAAATTAAGTTTTTAGTTCAATTAATATATCGATAAATTAATATTTTTATAAATTACCAAAAAATAAATTTTTGGTGTAATCTCAACATTATTAATTTATCGAGATTTCACTGTATGTTCTTTTTCAAAAACATAAAAAGAAAAACATAAAACAAAAATCAAGAAACCTTTTTCCAGAAATCCAACAATCTTTAAAAGCGAGATGGATCTTCTATCTTAAGTCACCAGTAAACGAACAATAAGCAAACTGAAAACAACGTTCATTCTTTTTGTAGATTAATAATCCTGAAATATATTGTGTGGTTAAGATTAAAGAAGAATCAGAATATTTTTTGTTGTTGCCATTACGACTAGTGCTAGGGCTCTCTCGAGGTTGGGGACAAGGTATAGCTAGACTCAAAGTCTTTTTATGTCTTCATGCGTGAACCAACTAATTGAATATCATATTATTATAAATTAGAGAGATTGGGCGTAATATACCCATAAGAGGCCCATATTGGCCAAATGCCCTTTGGTTGAGGAAAGCGATTTTCGTCTATCATTTTGGGCTGGTGAGGACGATTTTGCCCCTCCTTTCTCACTAACGAAAATCCCTAAAAATCGGCGTAGCAGAGACGTGTGGCAGAGCAAAAAGTTGACGAGATTTGGTGGTTGC
>CAKOAT010409599.1:135670-226164 GCA_932364175.1 Eruca vesicaria subsp. sativa | reverse complement strand
AAACGATTTCTCGAGTTTTATAAAATGATTTCTCGAGTTTTATAGAACGATCTTCGAGTTTTATAAAACAGTCTACGAGTTCTATAAATGACTTTGAGTTTTATAAAACTAGTCCTCGGGTTTTATAAAACTACTCTTTTGGTATTTTCGCGGGGAGTTTTGGCTATTAATTCCGTCGTACCGATTTTGACCCCAACACATGAATATCTTATTAAAACAGAAATCTGATGTGTTAACTGTGTTTCCGAAATTTATACAAATGGTTGAGACTCAATATAAAGCTAAAGTGTGTTCAGTTAGATCAGGTAATGCTCAAGATTTGAAATTTACTGAACTCTATTTAGCCAAAGGCATTAAAGCATATCATTCTTGTTCAGAAACTCCTGAAAAAAAATTATGTTGAAGAGAGGAAACATCAACATCTATTGAATGTAGCGAGATCTCTTATGTTTCAATCTGGAATTCCTTTAGAATATTGGGGCAATTATGTTCTTTCAGCAGTTTTCTTGATCAATAGACTTCCATCTACGGTTTTAGGAAACAAACCACCTTATGAGAAGCTTATGTCTAAACCTCCAGATTATCACTCCTTGAAAACCTTTGGCTGTTTATGTTATAGTCCAACCTCTCCTAAGAATAGAACTGAGTTTGAACCTCGTGCCAAAGCCTGTGTTTTCTAGGTTATCCTATAGGTTATAAAGGGTATAGCTAGTAGATATAGAGACACACTCCATCTTCATTTCTCGGCATGTCATATTCATGAGAATTTTTTTCCCTTTTCTATCTCAAATATCTGATGATAGTAAAGACTTCTTTCCTCATTTTTCTCCTCTTATCAAACGTGATGATCAATTGCCTCTTGTGAAATCATCTTCTGAGGCTCATTCCTCTATGAATGAGTCATCATCCAATCCTACTAGAACTTGTTAACCACCTTCATATTTACAAGACTTTCATTGCTATAATAATACTCGTACTATTTCTACTCCATATTCTCATACAAACATTATCTCTTATTCAAATTTATCTGAGCCTTTTCAACCCTTTATGAATATTGTTGCAAATACACCTAGTGCAAAGAAATATAAGGTATGGTGTGATTCCATGGGCTTAGAGATTGAGACTTTTCAGAGGACAAAGACTTGGAGTATAACAGAGTTACCACCAGGTAAGAAAGCAATTGGATGTAAGATGGTTGAACACGACCAAAATTGAGGCTTGTTGCAAAGGGTTATACTCAGGAAGAAGGAGTAGACTATCAAGACACATTCTCCCCTATTGCAAAAATGGCTACTGTGAAGATCAGTCTGGCTCTTGCTTCTAAGCTAAAGTGGTCGTTGACTCAGCTAGACATTTCAATTGCATTTCTGAAGGGTTATCTAGAGGAGGAGATATATATGAAGGTACCACCCGATTATGCTGAGCTTACAGGTGAAGAAGTCTCTCCCACTGCAGTTTGTTGGCTTCATAAGTCCATTTATGGACTTAAACAAGCATCCATGTAGTGGTTTATCAAATTTTCCACAAATTTGACTGGTTTTGGGTTCAGAACTTGTTATGGAGATCACACGATTTTTGTGAAAGAAGATGTCAAGGGGTTCTTAGTGGTTCTAGTCTATGTTGATGATATTCTCATAGCTAGTACCAATGATTATTTTGTGATTGATTTGAAGAACCAGTTGAGTTATGCGTTCAAGTTGCGAGAAATCTGTGTGTCAACGAAAATATGTTCTTGACCTCTTGGAATTTTCAGGCTTTTCAGGCTGTAAACCTTCTGCAATACCAATGAAACCTAATCAGAAGATTTCACGATAGAGTTTTACTGGACGATTCGAAACACTACAGGAAACTTGTGGGCGAGCTTTAGTACTTGACATACACAAGACCTGATATTACATATGCTGTTTCTAAATTGTCTCAGTACTCCTCTGCTCCAACAGACATTCACCTTAAGGAAATTCATAAAGTTTTGCGATATCTGGAGGGAAGTATTGGTCCAGGTCTCTTTTATGAATCAGAAGAGAACTTTGATATACGAGGTTATTCGGATTCTGATTGGAGTGGCTCTCCAGAAAGTAGATTGTATGTGACAGGGATGGTGATATTTTTGGGAAATTCTCTGGTTTTATGGAGATCGAAGAAGCAACCATTGTTTTGTGTAGTTCAGCGGAGGGTGAATACAGAGCTATGTGTATGACAACCAAGGAACTCATGTGGGTTGATAAAGTCCTTAATGATCTACGTATTCCTCACCCATGACCGTTCATCTCTATTGTGATAATACTGCTGCTCTTCATATTGCTAGCAATCATGTTTTTCATGAAAGGACTAAACACAGAAGATTGTAAATGGCTTCTTAAAGACTATGTATGTGAGGACTGGTGATCAGCTTGCGGATGTATTGACTAAAGCACTATATATGTCTCTATTCCGGGATATGATTGGCAAGATGGGAGTTCATAACATCTATGAACCTTCATCTTAAAGGGGACTATCATTTAATATACCGGTTTATATCGGTTTAGGATAGAGTTATTTATGTTGAATTTTTTTCTGGTTTACATTGGTTTAGAGATGTACACTCAATTGTAAATACTCTTTATTCGATGAGAAATAATCAGTTCAAGTATTTCAAACTGTTTCCTCTTATAATAAAAACTTTTAGATTTGATTTTATGTAATCTTATCTCCTGTAATTGTGTGACAAACTCGACTATTTATAGTCTGTAAATGAGAACACATTCCTCCAGGGAATTTAATCAACTTTCAGGTCGGTTTTAACTTTTTAACAGAAACCAATACGCTCTTAGAGATGGGTGATCAATGCGTGTGTGGCGATTCCCTCTCTAGATGCATTAGTTCTTGTTATTTTCTACGGGCTTCGAACTTTTTGAACGTCAAATTTCAAGTGAAATAAGAACAGAAATACGTTGAATATGAACACAAAAACTAATGAATGGATTAATATATGATAATTACGTATATGTATTTTAATCATTTAATGCCCTTGTCCTGATGAAACTGAGAGTTTCTAGATATAATAATTACACTTGGCATATTGAAAGTTTTTAATAACGTCCACCTATGAGACGTGTAAGTATATATGTATGTCTATATGAAGTATGCAAGCGAAGTGACTCCACTTTTTCTCTCTTTTATTTCCGGCTAATTATATTTGTCACTAAACCCATTCGAAACCATACAGATGTGGTCGGGTGGTACAACAGGTTCAGAAAGGTTCTAAGCATCCTGGATTCGAAACGTCTCAGGTTTGCATGTCGCCGGTGGACCGACCTCAAGGGACTAATCTGAGTCTCGACATGGGACACCACAAGTCTAAAAAATAAATTTAATCTCATTCAACATACTTAACATGGGTACAAAATATTAATAATACTGACTATGCTTCTAGGAAATAGATACTAATTACCTTTGCAAGTGATTTTTGAGATTATACAAAAGTCAGCGCAAATGTATTTCTATGCATAAACCAAGTGGAAGAAAAGAAATAACTTTACTTTGTTTCAACAGTAATTAGCGAAAAGGAAAATAAAAAAAATTTCACCTGATTGGTTAAATATTAGCAGAAGTCAAAGTAAATATGTTTTACTCTTAAAATATATTGTCAGAAGTGTCATACAATTATAACATAAAATTAGAAACAACACAATTTTTTTACTTATCTCACTTTCGATGAATAGAAAAAAGGACTCTAACTTTTTTTATTTGAGGATGAATTGTGATTGTCATTGCCCATTAATATAGGTGGTTTAAACATTTCATGTCATTTTTATGATTATATAAACTCTGCGATTCAATTTTACGGTTTCACGTTAAGAAAATATGAGTTTGTTTACAGAGGGTTAAAAACATTAAAAGTTTAATAGTTGAAGGTTTAAAAACATAGTTTTAGTGGGGGTTTTTCATCCGATTTAAAAATAGTTAAAGGTTTAAATCACTAAAATATAAATTGATGATAAGAATCTCGTGTCGTTTTTGAAATTACATGAAACGTGGTGTTTGATTTAACGGGTCTCTATTAAGAAAAACTATTTTGATAACAGAAGGTTAACGGTAGTAACGATTTAATAGTTAGAGGTTTAAAAAAATAAAAAAAATTAGTTGAAAGTTTTTCATCCAATTTAATAAATAGTTGGAGATTTAAATCACTAAAACCCCAATAATTAATAGCATAAGAAGTTACAGAAATTACCAATATTAATAGCAAAAATCACAGAGAAATTAATTTATAATTGTATTTCTAAATGCGAATTTTCTTTACATTCAAATTTTTGTTTCTTTGAATTGACTAATTTTATATTCTACAACATTACAAAATATAAAACACCAAAATTTATTATGACATAAAATCACTAATTAATTTACAGAAACGTAAAATAAGCAGTAAAAACCACCAAATCGTTTTAGATATCTATTTACTAATTTAGAAACAAATATTATTCTAAAGCTATGTAATTATATAAATAAAAATTAAAACCATAAAATAGTTATGAATAAAAGATAAATTAATCGGCAAATATATTATTTTGCACTTATTTTATTATAAATAATAACTCAATGCAAATCCAATAATAAATATCTAATAGTATAAACTACACAGCACCAAAATTTAAATAATATATAAATAAATTTTTTATCATATATAAAACTCTATTAAAGAATAAAAATATATTTGTATGAATGCATGGATTATATTCTAGAAATGTGGTTGATACAGTTGACGTTCAAAAAATAAAACAAAATAATTCAATATAAACTATAAATTTATTGGGTTTAAAAATATTATATTAAACAATGATTTAATATGATAAATTAAAAATACATATGATCATTTTATAGAATAAAAAAAGAATTTATAAAAATAAAAATAAAATCCGCACGGGCGTGCGGATCTAGTTCTAGTATATATTATTTTCATACATTGTTAGACTAAACTTTTGTTTTATCAAACTAAAGAGTTTTTGGAGACAAATCTATGTTTTATCTTTGGAGAAGTTTTATGAACCAGGTTCTATTTTGTAACACAGTTAAGCATTCAGTTCTAGTTTTTTGTTTTTACTGCTATGTCTGAATAAATCCATAGTTAAATTTCAGATTATATGGGAATTCATGAATTGATGGTTATGATCCGTTAGAATAGAGAATAATGTATCCGTTTTTGTCTATGTTGATTCTAATGCATGAACTTGTTTTTTTTTAATGAATAGGAAGTTTTGGACCCGAAGACCTGTACATCTCACACCTTTTATCTTTATAGGTGGTGCAAGAGTTTTAACCATTAAGTCAGTTCCTTGTTGGTTTATATAGTTGAGTTTACAAATTGAGATTGATGGTAGAGCTTGATTGATCCCTTGTTCATGATTCTTAGGTTATTTAAAGCACAAAAAAAATGAAATGTTTAAATATCTGAAATAAGTTTAAATAATCAGGAAATCATTAGCCAACATGAGTTGATGTTAGATAGTTATGTGAACCAATCAAACCAATTCTTATTACATGTTTAGGTTGTTGAATTAAACTGAAGTTAGACTTCATAGATCTATAACTTAAAGGTTAGTTCTTTAGAAGAAGGCTAATCTAGCTACGTACATTTTGTCTAACAACTATCTTTAGGCTTGTTCGATTCTTCAACGCTGACTCCTGCAGTAGCGTAAAAAAATTAAACCTGTAATAACAGCAACATGCAGCACCGGTGAAGCACGATGAACTGACTTACCAGTTGCTGCGGCAACTAATAGTGAACAAAACAAACACAGAATAAATCAGCGTCTACTTTTGTGCGTCTCCGGCAATGTATTAGCGACTTCTTTGGGTATTCTGCATCTCCGGAAATTTTATTTTGTCTCCGCCACAGTGCATTTTTTTGACGCTGCCGCTGGAAGTGGCGACTATAAAACGAACAGAGCTTTTGCCAATGTTTGTTTCCTGGTAATTATTCAAAACCTGACACTTTTTATTCACTCTTTACATTTTATTATTTTTTACTTTTTTTTATTTGCATTTGGAAATATCTTAAATCTTTCTGCACCAATAAAATTTTAGTATTTGTTGGACCAGAATTAAGTCGCTAACAACATTTACATTTGGGGGTGCAGAGGCCGCATGTCCCTGCAGTACGATATGTCTTTTTAATTTAAAAAATTAATTTTTATAAATAAGTATATATTTCTAAAAAGAAAAAGAAATTATGAAATTACTATAAATATGAGTCAACAGATTGTAAAGTCATCATTCAAATAATAATATAAAAATCCTAAATAAGAATTTGTCTCAAATACGTTTTTCTTTCTTTTATTTTCTTCGAGTTGATTCACGTTTGTTCACGACACTTTTATATTTATACATTCAAAAACAATAAAAAGTCATTTCCATCTTAGACTAACTCTATGTTCAAAGATATACAGTATAGTTTTGGGTTTGATTAATCTGATCCATAAAATACAACTGCAAAAATAGCAATATACTTTCAAAAGTAAAATATGATTATGCCAGTATGAAACAAATGAAATAAATGAACAAATGTACGACATTTGGAAGACTGAATATAATTAACAATATATTTTTTTTTTACATCAAACGACTGATTTATTACTCAATCAACTTGAGATGGTCTGGATAATTAGACCAGAATAGAACAACCAACGCACACAAGTTTACTATAAAAATACCTAGCTATCTTAGCTAGAGAACCAGAAGCGTCGTTCTGTAATCTAGGAACATAAAAAGTCTTGAATTCAGGGAAGCAGATCATATGTGTCAACAATTTTTCCAGTTCCATTGAGAAGCTAGGCCATGCATGAGGCTTCCTGAGCATCTCGATCAACTCCTTGCAAGCAGTTCCAAAAATCTGACATGGCGAATGTTGAAGCATGTTATCCATTGCCCACCGCAGTGCTTCCAACTCTGAATGTAACGCCGATTCCACTCGATCAAAATTACGCAGCCCCAATAACTGACTATTTCCGGAGTTATCATTCAACACCCATCCACATCCACTGAAAAAGTCCGTAGAAGTCCAAGATCCATCCACCATGCATATGTTACCCAAACTTAAGGCATGGTCTTCATCCGTTCCGTTCCCAAGAGATAGCGGTATATCCTGCTCATTTGCTTGGAACCACGCTTGGCATTCACTTTCTGCATATCGCACTACCTCCAATGGATCCCTATCAATGCCTCTAAATAGCTTATCATTCCTAGCCTTCCAAATGTACCAGATTAGCCAAGGATAAGGATCCCTGTCCAATTCCGGTTCCATTATTGAATTCTTCCTCCAGAATAGATAGTCCATATTCGCGTACGTGCTTTATACTGGAAACAAAGCGGGATTGGTAGGCGTAGATGATAGCGCCCAAACTTGTAATGCAGGTGGGGATTCAAAAATTGCATGTGTGAGCATTTCCTTGGGTTCCCCGTAACGAGGGCAATGGTTGTCACATCTCATATGTCTGTAGTTTAAGATGCTCGTAACAGCTACATGTCATGTTATTAGCTGCCACATAAGATGGCAAATCTTTTGGGGAGCCATGACCTTCCAAGCATGTGCTTGGAGTTTTGTAATACTAGGCTCACATACTTCAGAGTCATCTTCCTTCCTCAAGATATTTCGCGCTACCCAGTATCCAGATTTAACTGTATACTGTCCAGTCCTCATATAGCTCTAGCAGTACGTGTCCCGACGATGCGTGGAGCTAATGGCCATACTCTTGATAAGTGGTATATCAACTGCATCAATATAATCTTGAAGTCGGCTATCATCCCAATTCTTTGTTGTTTGATTAATGAAATCGCTCACTCGCATATTCGGATGCAGAACCGGTGCCAATGGAGTTGCTGGTCTCGCAGGTATAGTAGGAATCCAAGGATTTTCCCAAGCTTTATATCCTGAATGTACTTTTTGTCTAATTCTTAATAATAGCAATTCTCTTCCGGCCGGTATACTTGTCTACACATATGATGGGCTACTAGCATTGATTTGACGCAAAGGCGTACTCAATCTGTAATACCAGCCTCTTAAGACGCGAGCTACCAGAGAGTCCGGGTTCTGTACCAGTCTCCATAGTTGCTTTGCTAGTAACGCAAGGTTAAACTCATGGATCATCCTAAAGCCAATTCCGCCTTCTTCTCTGGGTAAGCATAGTTTGTCCCATGTTGACCAGTGAATACCCCTTTTGGCGGATTTGAGCTCCACCAGAACTGTGCAATTGCACTAGCTAAATTCTCACAAATCTCCAATGGGAGAAGAAAGCAAGACATTACATACGTTAGAAGAGCAAGCAGGATTGATTTTATCATAACTTCTTTCCCGCCTTTAGAAAGCCATCTGCCAGTCAATCCATTCACTCTACTTCTCAGCTTATCCTTAAGGAAGGCAAAGAGCTTACATTTGGACCCACTGATATCCTCTGGTATACATAAATATGACCCCATGCCTCCTTCATTTTGGATCCCAAGTGTGTCTTTGATCTCTTGTCTCACATCATGGCCGATTCTTTTACCAAAGAGTAAAGAAGACTTATCAAAATTAATGCATTGTCCTGAAGCTTTTCCATATACCTTGACCACTTTCATTACTTCTTCCCATTCGCGGGGCTCCGCCTTACAGAAAAACAGACTATCATCAGCAAAGAGAAGATGAGATACCGAGGGACACGCACGCGTGATGCGCATCCCTGTTATCTTTCCTTGGTTCTCTGCGTGATTTAGAAGGCTAATGAGCGCTTCAGTGCACAGAATAAAAATGAAAGGGATAGAGGATCCCCCTGTCGCAGACCTCTCTCCGGATCGATATTCTCTCTTGGCTGTCTATTCAGTAAGACTTTGTACTTTACTGACGTTACGCATCTCATTATCATAGATATCCAGACTTCAGAAAATCCAATCTTTCTCATGGTGGCTTCAATGAAGGACCATTCCATCCTATCATATGCCTTGCTCATATCTGTTTTGATAGCCATCCTCTTGTTTCATCCACTCGGTTTTGTTCATAAAGCGTGGAACAATTCTTGAGCTATCATAATGTTGTCAGATATTTGTCTCCCAGCAACAAAGGCTGACTGGGTCTCTGAGATCCTGTCTGGTACAAACTTTTTTAATCTCTGGCATAAGACCTTAGAGATAAT
Organism: Eruca vesicaria subsp. sativa; assembly: GCA_932364175.1. Taxonomy (NCBI): domain Eukaryota; kingdom Viridiplantae; phylum Streptophyta; class Magnoliopsida; order Brassicales; family Brassicaceae; genus Eruca; species Eruca vesicaria. Next base: position 217,021 of record CAKOAT010409599.1, on the reverse strand, counting down.
CTTATAGCTAACATTGCATAAGCTAATAGGGCGTAACTGGCTCATCTGATTTGGCTTATCCACTTTTGGAATGAGACATATATTAGTATCATTTAGTCCAGATGGTACTGTTCCCTCAAATAGGAATTGATTAACCATACGAGTTAAATCATCCTTTACAATATCCCAGAATTTCTGGTAGAACAGCGCCGTCATTCCATCTGGTCATGGAGCTTTTTCTGGGTGCATCGCGAAAAGAGCCAATTTGACCTCCCATTCAGTGACCGGAGCTGTTAAAGTCTCATTATATGTTAAGGTAATTGTGATTGATACTTCAGAGAGTGCCTCCTCTATTGCCTCCAGATTTGATGATTGGAAGATGTGTCTAAAGTAATTTGTAGCAATGGCTACCAATCCTTCCCCATCCTCCATAACATTTCCATCTTCATCCAGTAATTGGGTAATCCTATTCCTTGCTCTCCGTTGCTTCGTAAAAGCGTGAAAAAATTTAGTATTCCTATCCCCTTCTCTCAGTCAGAAAACCCTACACTTCTGCTTCCAGAACATCTCTTCCGCCTTAAGAGCGTCGGATAATTCCTTAATAGCTGCCGCAATCTCCTCAGTAGTGGCATCATCATTTGAAGATAAACGATCTACCTTTTCCTTAAGCTCCTCCACTGTTTTCTCTGAATTCAGATTATGCTGCTTTTTCCATTCACTCAATGCTCGCCGGCAACTTGCAATATGCTCCATTATACTTGCGTCTGGTGGGAGGTCTGTTGGCTTCCATCCCTCAAGTATAATTTGCATGAGCTCATCGTTATCCAACCATCTCTTATCAAATTTGAAATTTCTTGTTCTCCTAGGTTTCTTTCTTAGGATATCAGCTAATATCGGACGATGAACCGATCCCCAGAGTCTCATATAATTCACTTTGGAATGAGGGAATTTCTTATGCGAGTCCTCATTCCCAACAACCCTATCAAGACGGCATCTAATTGTCGTCCTCTCTGCTCTATTTCCAACCAAAGATAGCATGTTTCCTGTGAAAGGAAACTCCAGCATACCACAATCAATTAATGATATCACTCAAATGTTTAACCCTAAGGAGTGAATTACTCTCTCAAATAAGAGGTTCAATCGTAGTACTTAGGGATCCAATCCACAAAGAACTAGAGTCACAAAAGATATAATCCTAAGTGATTAAGCTAGGTCGATTAGGTTTAAAAACAATAAATAAAAGTTGTGAGCAATGGTAAGTTTCTCAAGAGAATAGGTTTTGGGTTTTAAAACAGTAAAAGAAAGTAGCTAGATTCAAGGTTACCATTCAGAAAATCAGGATTATAAATCTATGGATGTCTTAACGAATTGCTTGCAAATANGATTAGGTTTAAAAACAATAAATAAAAGTTGTGAGCAATGGTAAGTTTCTCAAGAGAATAGGTTTTGGGTTTTAAAACAGTAAAAGAAAGTAGCTAGATTCAAGGTTACCATTCAGAAAATCAGGATTATAAATCTATGGATGTCTTAACGAATTGCTTGCAAATATATGAGAACTTCAATCCTTAGACAAATCTATAGTTGTCACTAGTTAGACTCGTCCATTGATCTGGTTGCCGACAGTATCGATCGATGTTGCTATCGCAGTGTCGATCGATATATGTTGCCGTCGATCGATTACTCTATAGGAGTATTGATCGATATAGCATCGAATTGAATTGAAACTGTGTTCACCCGAGAATTTTTATTAGACCGCCTATCGCACGTGCCTAATAAAATCTGAGCTTAGCCAAATGATTTCAGGATAATGACTATTAGATTAGTCACTCCATAATCATACTTCTAGGTAGCTAATCTATAGTAAGCATTAGGGTTCATTTGGATAATGAATATAACAAGTCAACACTCCATAGTTGGGGCTAATCCCTCATAACTATTTGAACACTAAATCTAAGAAATGAATCTACTCAGACATAGCCGAGTGATTCATAGAAAGAGAATAAGATGAAAAGAAAATACTTTATTGCTACGTGTAGAATAGTAAAAGATTACAAAAACTTAGATCATCCCTTGCTAAAGCACTTAGGCATAACTATAAATATGAGTACAATTAGGTTAAAAACTCGTCAGGGGCAATCTTGTAATTTGGGGAGAACTTGGCTTCAAGTCGGCCAAGTAAATCTTGCTCATCACGCTCTGTATCGATCGATGGTACATGGTGTACATCGGTCGATGGAGTATCTCGACTTCAACTTCTATGGAAGCGTCATCGATCGATTACACAAGGTGTGTTTCAATCGATTACACAAGGTGTGTATCAAGCGATTACACAAGGTGTGTATCGATCGATATGTGTCTCTTATTGTCGGATCTTCATAGTAATCTTGGAAAACTCTCCTTTAAGCTCCATAAGGCACCTAAATCATCACTTTACTCCAAAATGCTCCTGAACCTGAAAATATACATAATAGACTCCAAAACATAGATAATTATCATAAAAACATATGAATACCATGACCAAAAACGGGTCAAAATCATGGTATATCAACTCCCCAGACTTAACCTTTTGCTTGTCCTCAAGCAAACCTTAAGTTAGTCTTTTAAAGAAGTTTAAAAATAGCAGGGACTCAATCAAAATATCAACTTTAAAATCATCACCTCTTACTTTGTTGCAAGCCACATCTCATATCTATCAACTACAGAAGTACATTATACCATATCCTAGCTTAGCAACCAAATACATCTAGCTAATCAACTTAAACATTCATGTCTGTCTATCCCCTCTACTGATTTCATTTGTGCATAAAAATAAAGGTGTAGGCTTTACCTTGGGAGTATCGATCAAAGAACACATGGATTCGACTCTAACAAGTTTCAGGCATTTTCATCCTGGTTCCCTTTCTCTCTTTATCCCCCTTCTCTGAATCCCAACTCTTTTTTTTTTTTATATATATCAATCCCAATGAACAACTAATGTTCATCTTATTGATCTTTCTACTCTTGACAAAGTGTAAGCGAATAGTGGGGTCATAGGTAATGTACCTCTCCCTCGCTTCGATCATTCCTTTGATTTAGAATAGTGGGGTCATAGGTAATGTACTTCTCCCTCTGCCTCTCAGGAAATCATATCGTCTTTTATTTTCTGGGGATGCCGAAGGGAGGAGAGAAGGAAACCAAAATTTTTGAGACTTTAACCTTCCAGACTTGCAGGAGGATTCCGATCTCTTGTATACCAAGCCCCAAGACAAGCAAATAGATATCAGGTTAGGTTGGAAATCAGGTTTGGTTCTTCCAAACAATCATGAAAAGTGTTGTCATAGGTGATCGGTGATCCACTTTAGCATCTAGAGTACTTTCTGCAATCAACAAATCTAAGAATGGTGCTAAAGTGTGGTAAGATAAAAAGTAAGACTTTGAAAAATTTTCCCTTTCTTGACTCAATAAAACCAATTTTTGAAAACTTTATAAATAAGATCAAAAAGAGGTAAAGTAGCATCAGTAATCATCTCCCCCAGACTTAAATCATACACTGTCCTCAGTGTATAATCAGTCAGAGTTAGAGCATAAAAACGATAATTGTGTAACTGATATCGAAATTGTGAACGATATCCAACGATATACATGACCGATATGGATATCGATCGATGGTGAGTCGCCATCGTCGATCGATGCGTGTATATATGTGTCGAACGATATCGACTTGTTCGTATCGGTCGATAGGTATTGCTCGTGTATCTATCTTCCTAAAAACAAATAAAAACGAAAGTAATAAGTAAAAATAAAATGAAATGAAGTAATAAAATACCTAACAGTGGGTTGCCTCCCACTCAGCGCTTGGTTAAAGTCAGTTAGCTTGACTATGGAGTTATGTTGGCTAGTGAGGTGGGGTGCAGGTACTTGTTGGCAAACAAGTATCCTCCTTGTCTTGTGATTCTTCAAACCAGGAAGTTAAAAAGCTTTTTGTGGCTTTCTCGCTTCTGGCCATACTAGTCTTCAAACCATAAAATTCAGTTTGGATCCTTTCCAACCACTCCTCTAAGCTTGCAATGCTATACTGATGAATTCCAAGTATGTTGTAGATGTGGTCTTCATTCAGCATCGTGGTGTCGTGGTGTGTTGGATCATCGGTCGATTCTGGAGGTTTCATATCGGTCGATGGGTGTGGAACGTCATCGATCGATGGGGATGGGTCAGGTCGGCTGGCGGGCTGTCTTTGGATGTCTTCTACCTCCTTCTGAATCTCTTCTGTTCTAAGTTCCAAACTTCGAACATCGCTCTGTACTGGGAACCAATACTTGTCTATTAATCTATAATCTTCGTCTCCACAAGCCTCAATGGATTTATAGATCTCTGTTGTGGTTTCTTCAAGATCTTCCCTTGTACAGAACTCTGGTTCTCGGGTATCGATCGATGGACTGGGTTTGTCATCGATCGATAGCTTCTGTAAGTGGTGCTCGGTCGGGTTGTTGACGGGTGTATCGATCGATGCATGGGGGTATGTATCGGTCGATGCATGTGTCTGAGATCTCAGTTGTGCACGCAAAGTGTTGACTTCTTCTTGTAGGGCTTCTCTTTCTTGTCGTGCTAAGTCATTGCTAGTGGTATTCCATAGCAGTTCACCTCTAAGTCGTGATAGGGCTTTCTCATGTTCATGTCTCATTCCTGCTATCTCCCAGTTGTGATCTCCGGTTCTTCCATCTAGCATGTAACTGACTTCTGCCTGTGTGTAGAGCTTGCCATCTGGAACTCCTTTAGCATATTGATCAGCATACTCTAGTAGACAGAAACAAGAGCGTCCAAATAATGAGGCTCTCTTTAGCAATTTTCCCATGTCTTCTTTGGTAACATGGATGATGTCTCCGTTTACTGCTCTTGCATGGCCAGATTCATCTATGTAGACTCCATATTCATCTTTCTTTTCCCAAAAGAAACGACGAACTCCGTTGTTGAAGGATCTCTTTCTATATTCTCAGTGCATATCGATCGATGCGAGTCTCCATGTATAGGTCGATTGCCGTTTTCTTTGGTGCGGATCGTTCTCGATGATTGGTCCGTTGGCCATCTGAAGGATGTCTGCAACATCTTCTATGGAGATTGGAATGATTCTCCCATCTATTGCTCGTGCATGACCATCGGAATCCCTGAAAATACCATACTCATCTGGAATTAGTGAATTTAAATCAAAAGTAGGTGTTTGTACCTCCGATGATGTTGTGGCAGGATCAGTTGGTGGTCTGAGATTGATATCGATCGATGGAGAGTGCTCCATATCGGTCGATAGATCTGCATCGGGTTGGATCGCGGACTGGAGTTGTGCTGTATCCACTGCAAAACTTTTGTGATAGCTGCTTGCCCAACTTCCAATCGAGTAATCTCCGTCGTGTGGCTCATGTGGGGCATGGACAGGTGCATAGTAGGTGTCACTAGTGAGTTCGAAACGTCGTTTGAGCGATCTAGGATGGGCATGTCGATCGATGGACTAGTTGTCATATCGGTCGATGCTCGTCGGAGGAAGGTCGGGATAGGAGGGTGTTCTGCATCTTCTCGAAGAAATCGGTACTCGGTGGCTTGTTCCTCCTCAAAATCTTCATCATACTCCTCCTGAGTAGTGATACTAGCTAGCTCGGGCATGTAATGATCGTTTTCCCACTCATCTATGCTGAGATCGGCTTCGGGAAACTCGTCTTCGTAATGCTGGAATTCCTTATCGATCGATGACCATGTGGGCATATCGGTCGATGGTTCTACACTGGTACCGGTCGATGGTAAGGTGCTGTCATCGGTCGATACTGCTTCTTCGGTTTCATACTCTCCCATAGAATCATACTCGTGGGCACAGAAACAAGTGGCTACGAATGTTGAGTTTGCTGACCTTGGAAACTTGATGACTGGAACGGGATTGTAGTGGATGGAAGGGTTGATGAGGGTTAGGCAGAGCTTGTTGGTTTGTAGATCACAAACTGCTCCAACGGTGGCTAAGAAGGCTCTTCCAAGTAGTAGAGAAGTCTTGAAGTTGAGCTTGTTGGAGAGGACATGGAAGTCTGTAGGAATTAGGGTTTCTCCAATCTGTACCTCAAGGTTTCGAACGATGCCTCCAGAGCTTTGTTGAGAACAATCCACAAAGATGAAAGTTTCTTCAGAAGGCTCGATCTTTAGACCCAGATGGTCTGCCATAAGCTTGGGTAAGATGCTAACTCCAGATCCTGTGTCACATAGGGCACGAGGGAACTCAACACCTCTGATGGAACATGGTATTGTGAACTTCCCTGGATCACTCTTCTTCTCCAGTGTTATCTTCTGCTTTGGACTATATCTGACTTGGTGAAACATCCTCTTGATGTCTTCTTCTGTCTCCTTGGTTTCCCTAAAGAACATCCACAATCTGTGTGAAAAATAGGCTTCTTCAAAGGGTTTCTCTTTGGGTATTCTGAGGACTCTTTTTCTGAAGCTTGACAACTCCTTCTCATTAGCTTCTCTTTTATAAGGCTTAGGTATCTTCTCTTTCTTTTTTCTGAGAACTCTTCCCTGAGTTTCCTTTTCTATCTCCATGGACTCAAAGATATATGTGGGTCTCTCTTTTAGGGCTGATGTAGGGCTTCTGGTGGTGTAATACTGCTCCCGGAAAGCGTCAATATGTGCACTATCAATCTTAGGAAGTTGCACTCGGCGTTGGGGTACTGTGTATTGATCGACACTGGCTGGAGTGAGTCAATCGATAACAGGGTCTTGGTGTCGATCGATGACAGGGTTATCATGTCGATCGATGACAGGGTTATCATGTCGATCGATGACAGGATGGGCGGATGTGGGTGTCGTGTTGCAAAGGCTTCGTGAGACATAATCTTTACGGAATTGCACTCGCGAGGGTTTTCGTCTTGAGTCTATCGATCGACAGTCATCAAAATCTATCGATCAGCGTACTAAGGGTGATATCGATCGATGTTGAGCAGGTGATATCGATCGATAGTAGTCGAATGCGAAATCTCTTTCACTCTCATCCTCAGATCTCTGAACCTCTTGCCAAAATTCATCATCCAGGATGGCATTGATGTTCTGGTTGTGGGCAAACTCCTGCTTCTTAAGTTGTTCTCCTGTCTAAAACACTTGGGTCTCTAGCTTCTTCACATGGGTGCTGGGGCATCTATCTTCGTGGTGAAGGTGGTGTAGACAGAATCGATCTTTCCATTGAAGTTTACCTCGAGCTTCTGCTGACTCTCAAGTATCTTGTCTATCAACTCCTCCAGTTTAGTATCTTGGGTGGGTGGGTGTGGATTTGAGTAGAAGGCACTTCCATAGCTTCTGTTGTTGTTAGGGTTGTTGCTGCTGATATTGTTGGGCTTCTGGGAACTCTGGTTGAAGTTGCTTCTCTGGCCTGTGAAGTTTCTGTATCCTCCTTGGTTACCAGATCTCTGAAAACCAGCTCCACTAATCCAGTTTACATCTTCTTCAACAATGTCTGCATCCTCCACTGAACATATATGTTTTTTTAGGAGCTTCTGAATGTTGTCTAGCTGTGCTTGAACTTCGTTGATGTACTCCTTCCACAGGGATGATGTAGTCTGCGTCACAGAGTTCTTTGTGATGTTGCTGGAAGCCAAGTTATCAAGGGCTGTATCAAGGGCTCTCTTGAAATCTGGCCTGATGCCTCTGTAGAAAGTCCATAGCAGTTGCACTTTGTTGAATCCGTGGTGTGGGCAGTCTCGCTGGTAGGATTTGAATCTGTTCCAAGTATTCTTGAATGATTCTTCAGGGTCTTGGGTGAATGTAGCAATTTTCTTCCTCCAGTCTTCAGCGCGTGAATCATCAAAGAAATTACGCAGGAAAGCGTGCTTGATGTCACTCCAGGTGGTAAGGGAACCTGGTGGTAGTTGTCTCAGCCACTGCAAAGCTTCTCCAGATAGAGAGTACTTGAAAAGCTTGCAGAAAAGATAGTCTTGAGGGACTCCTTTTGCTTTGACTAGGGTTACAAGATCCTCGAACCTCTCCAGATGGTCCATAGGATTCTCATGGGGCAAACCACAGAAAGGGATTTGTCCTACAAGTGTGTAGTCTGCGGCTTCAGCTCAAAATCTCCTATCTGAATAGCAAGAGGGAGGATGGCTGATCGGTTTGAATAGAACTGATCCGGATGGTTGTAGTCAGCCAAGGTTCTGGTCTCTTCTACAGGTTGAATGATGCCTCCAGTTTCTTATTTAGGAATGACCTCCTTCTGATCATTCAGCTTCTGACCTGCTACATTTCAGGGGTGACCATCTTGATCACGCAAGTCCCCATTCTCATCGGGTATGAGAACCATAGGCGCTACCATGTCTCGCCGGTTAGTATCGATCGATGTAGGGTGAGGTGTATCGATCGATGTCAAGTGAAGGGTATCGGTCGGGTTGTTGTCGATCGATGAGGCGGTGAGAGTATCGGTCGACGAACGGTTGTTGGTCGACGGTGGTAAGCGGATATCGGTCGACAGAGAGGGGTTGGTGTCGATCGATGTGGAGCGTAGGTCTTTGCGGATGCTACGTTCCAAACGTTTGGGATCTTCTTAGCACAAAAGTTGCTTGTCCTTGTTGCTTCTAGTACTGCTGGGCATGTACCTGAAAAAGACAAGAAAAGAAGAAAAAGTTTTGTGTCAAAAGACTGAAAAATAAAAAGTAAGAAATAACCTAGACTGAATCAGATTAAATCTAATATTAATCTTAGTTCCCCGGCAACGGCGCCTAATTTGATATCACTCAAATGTTTAACCCTAAGGAGTGAATTACTCTCTCAAATAAGAGGTTCAATCGTAGTACTTAGGGATCGAATCCACAAGGAACTAGAGTCAGAAAAGATATAATCCTAAGTGATTAAGCTAGGTCGATTAGGTTTAAAAACAATAAATAAAAGTTGTGAGCAATGGTAAGTTTCTCAAGAGAATAGGTTTTGGGTTTTAAAACAGTAAAAGAAAGTAGCTAGATTCAAGGTTACCATTCAGAAAATCAGGATTATAAATCTATGGATGTCTTAACGAATTGCTTGCAAATANGATTAGGTTTAAAAACAATAAATAAAAGTTGTGAGCAATGGTAAGTTTCTCAAGAGAATAGGTTTTGGGTTTTAAAACAGTAAAAGAAAGTAGCTAGATTCAAGGTTACCATTCAGAAAATCAGGATTATAAATCTATGGATGTCTTAACGAATTGCTTGCAAATATATGAGAACTTCAATCCTTAGACAAATCTATAGCTGTCACTAGTTAGACTCGTTCATTGATCTGATTGCCGACAGTATCGATCGATGTTGCTATCGCAGTGTCGATCGATATATGTTGCCGTCGATCGATTACTCTATAGGAGTATCGATCGATATAGCATCGGATCGAATTGAAACTGTGTTCACCCGAGAATTTCTATTAGACCGCCTATCGCACGTGCCTAATAGAATCTGAGCTTAGCCAAATGATTTCAGGATAATGACTATTAGATTAGTCACTCCATAATCATACTTCTAGGTAGCTAATCTAGAGTAAGCATTAGGGTTCATTTGGATAATGAATATAACAACTCAACACTCCATAGTTGGGGCTAATCCCTCATAACTATTTCAACCCTAAGTGAATCTACTCAGACATAGCCAAGTGATTCATAGCAAAAGAATAAGATGAAAAGAAAATACTTTATTGCTAAGTATAGAATATTAAAAGATTACAAAAACTTAGATCCTCCCTTGCTAAAGCACTTAGGCATAACTATAAATATGAGTACAATTAGGTTAAAAACTCGTCAGGGGAAATCTTGTAATTTTGGGAGAGCTTGGCTTCAAGTCGGCCAAGTAAATCTTGCTCATCACGCTCTGTATCGATCGATGGTACATGGTGTACCTCGATCGATGGAGTATCTCGACTTCAACTTCTATGGAAGCGTCATCGATCGATTACACAAGGTGTGTATCGATCGATATGTGTCTCTTATTGTCGGATCTTCATAGTCATCTTGGAAAACTCTCCTTAAGCTCCATAAGGCACCTAAATCATCACTTTACTTCAAAATGCTCATGAACCTGAAAACATACCTAATAGACTCCAAAACATAGATAACTATCATAAAACATATCAATACCATGACCAAAAACGGGTCAAAATCATGGTATATCACTTAACATTTGCCTAAAGGGCAGAAAGGAACTATCAGGGCGTTGTCTGCCTCTTTCCTTCTCTGCATGACAGGTAATTTCATTAAAATCCCCATAAACAAATGTCATGTAGACTTTTATTCCATCAATGATTGCCTCATTGTCAATCATTCTGTTATTTGAAAAAAGTACATTAACTTGAAATTCATCCATAAAAAAATAAAGCTAAACCTCCGCTGAGTCCAAGTGGCTCAACAGTAAATAAACGATCAAATCCTAAGTCGGCCTGAATGTCTTGCAACAGCAGCCTCCTATTCTTCGTCTCAGAGAGATACACTAGTCTTGGGCGATGTTTCTGACACATCTCCGTAAGGCGTCGAACTGTGAGGTCGCTTCCAGTCCCTCGACAGTTCCAACTAATTGTCGTCATGGATGATACTTGGATGGGTTTTTGGACCCCATCGAACCATCACCATTGTGTGATCTTCCTTGAATCTTTTTAGTACTATGTCGCGAGTGCCCAGCCTTGTCCTTCTGTCGTGATGCCGTATGCGCCGAGGTTTTAGCTACTCTCAATCTAAGGGATCCTCGACAGTGGAATCCCAGCTTCGTTCCTAGATTACTTGATGAAGTAATCGATCGGCCTGACTGTCTCTTACTTCCTGTTTTATTCTTCGAGCCAGCTTCTACACCAATACTCTTCTCTGCACTCAACTCCATAAACTCCTCACCCAAAAGATCATCATCAGCATCATCATAATCCTCATGATCCATCCTCGTTGCAGCGTTTGTTGCATTTGTCTCCATATCAGCCAGAGCACCAATGACTTGCTCCTCCGCACCTACTGACTCGTCATTCGCAAAAGACAGGGATCGAGTTGCACTCCTACTACGGATTGTTACGTTACTTTCCATTGTTGCTGTTCTTAAGGGTGGAGAGACAATGACACTAACCATCTTTTTACTTAGATATCCTGATCCAACCATAGCATCTCTGCCTCCAATATTAGCATCATCATCAACGTGAAGCTCTGTTAAAGAAGCAGGCGATAGTTCAGCAGGAACCAAACTTCCAGCTTTATCGAGGATCTCGATTGGTTTCTCAGCCTGTCTCTCCTGGGATCCTTGCCTTAGTCGCTGTTTTTTCACGCCATGCTTTGTTTGACTTTCGCTCATATGGACCAAAAGCCTGTCGGGAGCCATAATGTCGATCATCATAGTACTTCTAAATCCGTCCCCTTATGACGCGGCCTTAGGTTCTGTTGTAACCACGTTCACCCATACGCAAATGGACAAAACCCGTAGCATTACTCCTTCCAGCATACACAATACTTTGATCCCGCGAAGTGGTGGATGAACGAGATGATAAATGCACAGCTGCTTGAGGAACACGTCTAGCGCGCTCATTGCGATGTTCATAGTCTTTATCTCTACTCAGCAAGGACTGATCTCGTGACGAAGGTTGTGCTACATAGCGTCCAGTGCGGTCTTTATGATAATCGTATCCTTTACCTCCAGTCAGCAAAGGCTGATCTTGAGCAGGAGGAAGTTAAACCCGCACAAAGACGCCACTCCGCTCCTGATCAAATCTCGGTGCTGAAGTGTTGGTCGGAGAATATCCCTTTTCATGTGACATGAAACCGCATATGGTGCAGTGTTTAAAGAGCATGTCATACTCAATAGTAATGGTTACTTCCTCATCTTCAGAACTAAGGACCTTCCTCTTAAACTTAAGAGGTTTCCTAGAATCAACATGAATAAGCATTCGACCCTCCGTGAGCTCAATCGTATCCACGTATCCAAGTCGCCCTCCGATATCTCTGAGATTACGGTCAGTCCATAAGTGTAGGGGCATCCCAACTAGCCGGACCCAGAAAGGTATAATCCAGGGGTAATCATCATGTACTATTGGTTCCCATCGCACCAATACAAACATGCAAAAATTATAGTGGAAAAGACCCTTTGAAAGAACAAAGTTGAGATCCTCTTCATTAGCAAAGTTCAAAAGAAACTTGCCATTCCCGAGATCGTTTGCCGTAATCTTCTCTTCCATTCCCCATTGAGCCGGCATTGTCTGGATTAACTTCTCAACAGTTTGCTTTTTGTGATTCATGATCCTTCCAATGAGAGACATCCGGTACTCTTTAATCACAAAAGCGTTGTCTTGTTCAGTCAATTTGATAGGTTCATCATCATCGTCAATAGCAATGCCTTTTCCTTTACGATCTGTCATATGAACAGATTTCGTACGGTTCGAATACTCCATGTCGACGAGCCGATGAGATGCAGATGATTCCAACAAAGATCAGATGGGTTATACCAAAGCCGTATGTTTCATACTACACAGATCGGATCGGATGGGTTGTATCTAAGCGCCGATCGTGGAAGGCTTGAATAAGAGACTGACAGATCCTGGATCCAACACCAACAGAGGTCAAGGGTCACTTTGTTTCACAATAAAATCAAGGGTATAGGATCAGATGGATATGGCTGTCGGTCCCATGGATCAAGTTCAAACCAGTGTTGAAGCAGAATGGAAAAGACAACGTTGCTTGGGACAGAAGGCGCCGGAAAATAATAGAGCCAAACCGACGAAGAGACTGCAGGTAATAGTGAGGACACAGAAGACGCCGGTGCTGGTAATCTGAATATCAAAGGATATCAGATCAGAGGAGGATTGCGACCCCAAAGAGGATCACAAACCAGAAATCTCCATATCGCCTCAAGAGTCGCCTCTAGGGTTTTCGGAGTCGCAACAAACTTTCTCTGTATTATCACTATGAGAAATTATGATTATAATTAACAATATATTTAATTCATTTGAACAGTTTTGATTAAAAATCACATGTTTTGGCTAGAATTGTTTGATTAAAAAACAAGTTCGTATGATTTATTTAGTTTCGTAATATTATATAATGTAAGAATGTTAATTTTCTCGTCAAACGCTTCTCTCTAAATTGGTCAAATGTTCTCTCAAACAAAATCCAGTGAACAAAAAGTATATAAATAGATAAATGCGTTTGTTATTGTAACTATTTACAATTTTACTCTAATCAAACTATATTGAATATACAAACAACTCAATAATCAAACAACATTGAATATGCAGGAAACTCAACTATTGAGTCGTGACCTTACTTAGTTTTTAAAGAAATAGTATATTTTAACATTCTTTCAAAAAATGATCTTGCTTATACTTAGTCATTTTCCTATTTAGTTCTAATTAAACGTGTCAAATACTAAATTGTGTGCAAGTTATCAACAAAGCGCCTTTAGTGTTGAGTGTAGCGGCATCTAGTTCTTCAGACCCGTTGTTCTATTGACAAACAGGTTTGATATTATTCCAAAATTTAGCCAAAAAACAGGTTTGACATTATATGTGCTCTGCTGGGTTCTGATTCTACCTATTTAAAGATGGTAAGGATTAAGTAGTGAAAAAAAAAGAATTGAGTAGTGGATTTAAGAAATATTTTATTTAATGTTAATAAGCTATATATGCGATTTCAAGTAGATTAGATTATCGAAAACACGAGAAAACCTCTAAAACTCAATAAATCTTCGTAAAAACTCCAATTAATTACTTCAAAAACACTTTAATGAAGTTTGGCTAATCTTAAACTAAAATATATAAATGTACGTACTATGTTTTATATAGTTACTAGGAATAATAACATTGTAATATTTATACAGGTACGTATTATGTTCGTCATGTTACCACTTATATTGACACACCATAATTTTGATATAAGATATCAACTATATTATTGTACAAGTAAATACGTCTAATCTTTGTGTTATTTTTCAGAAAATTAAAAGTTATGTCAGTTGATATTCAAAGTTTCTGTATATTCTTGGCCGTATTATTCCAAATTCATAATCATTGTATAAGCATCCATTTCTTCTTACGATTTTTATATATCTTACATACTGTACTATACTTATACATAGTTGATTTAAAATAAAATATTTGATACTTGTACAAAAAAAATTTGTTTGCTATATTTGATCCAAAATAGTATCCCCTATGTATTATTTTCAAAGTGATTTGAATATGTGTTATCACCACATTCATTCTCACCCAAAAAAATGATATGGTTTTTGAAATATATGAGATAGTATCAACCTAATTGTGATATGTAAAATTTCTATAAGCATTTATATTTTTTTAGAAGAGTTTTACAAATGGTAATGATTAATAATTTTTATATCATTATTAAAACGAGATTTTTTTGTATAAAATTTATTTGCTAAAACTTTTGAAATATAATAATAACTAAAAACTGATATATCACTATTAATTATATATATCACTCCTAATTATAATGACATTGTAATTTTTTACAATACTTATAGTGAAATTACCAAAAGTGACCTAAAACTTGATTTTAAATCTAAAAAATATACCATAAATCTATACTATTAAATATATTATTAAAAACTCTACTTTCAAAAACTCTTAGTTGGAACATTACATTTATGTAGCTTTCTATTATTTTGCATACAATAAATTAAATTATTATTAGAGAAATTAGGTTCTATACACACAACAAACACCATAATTAGGTGAATACTTTTTCACTATTTATATTTTATAAATTCCAAGTTTACCCCTACTCTAATTCTCTTTCTTCTCTTTTTTTTTTTTCACTCTCCTCTCTTCTTCGTTGATTCTCCTCCTCCTCTTTCTCGCTGTCCTCCTCCCCTCCTCTTCCTCGCCGTCCTCCTCCTTCTCCTCCTTCTCTTTCTCCTTCTCCGCCTCCTCTCCTCTTCCTCGCCGTCCTCCTCCTCTCCTCCTCCTTCTCCTTCTTCTCCTCCTCCTCTCCTCTTCCTCGCCGTCCTCCTCCCCCCTCCTCCTTCTCCTCCTCCCCCTCCCCTCCTCTTCTTCGTCGTCCTCCTCCTCCTCCTCTCCCCCTCCTTCCTCTCCCCCTCCCCCTTTTATCGTTGTTTGAAGAGAAAAACCCCCCTTTTTTTTTTATTGACGCTCCCCTTTTTTTATCAACACTGTCGTTGTTTTTTTTTTCCCGATGAAGAGGAGTATAGGGATAGAGATGAAGATGAATATAGGGATAAAATCGGAAATTCAAGACTTAAAAATATACAGTAAACTACCTTTTTTTTCTTTTAGGTAGTTACCTAATTTCTCTTATATTTATGTATATTCACCTAATTGACTCTTATTAGAGAACATACACACAATCTTATCACGTGATTTAAATATTTTAAAATAAGATATCAAAAAAAATTTAAGTATATTTTTCTAAGATTGTATTTTAATATTAAAATTTCATTTTAAATATAAATATTTAGTGTTTTTAAAATTTATTTTTAAAAATAGAAATTCGTTATTAATTTATTTTTCATGCAAATGAATATTAATTCATTTTGACTTATAACATAAAAATACATTTCTATAATATTTATAAATACATAATTCATATTCATAATTAACTAAATAATAAATATAAAATAGAGTAATAAATTTAGTAATTATTTTATAAATTATAAATTCAAAGAATTACATATACATAATAACATATATTCATACACTTTACAACCTACTTTAACTTATTAAAATATTAAAATAATGAATAGTTTTGAATTTAATATACATATCTAAATTAGATATTAAAATATATATTATGATTTTAAAATGTAACCTACTATAAAATACAATATTTAATTTAGTTGACATTAATATCATTTGATTATGGTATATTAAACTATATATTATGATTTTAAAATGTAAACATTTATCAAAATGAGATGGGTTGAAGGTCATATGAAAATTTATATTAAAATAAAATATTTAATTTATTTGGTAATATAATAACTTTTCGCGAGTATAAAAAAAGTAAAAACATAAATTAATATTACAATTTTAAAATAGGGAAATTTGACAGATATAACCCAAAACTTGATTTTAAATATTAAAGTATACCAAAACTTCAATTAAATGAAAAACTAACATAAAAGCTCTGTGAAGTTACAACTGGTCTCTTATAACAAACAAAAAAAACAGAATTCATTTTTACCAATATAACTCCGGAAAGTCTTCTGAGTTTTCCTAATTCTTCTGAGGTTCTGTAAGTCTTCTGGAAGATTTTCAGGAAGTCTTCTCGTATAGTATATCTTAAAATAATTTATAAATTATATGAAAAATATTTTTTTGGGTGAAAAATTGAAATCATGTAATTATAAAAATTTGTAAATGATATAAATTAAGATACAGTAAAACTGAATTATTTTTAACATCGATGAGTGAATGTAGTGAGTCATAGCATTATTTGGTTTAGGGTTTGGTAACATATGTTGTAGTATTGTATCTTAAGATTAGATTTTGTAAGCTTAACATTTTATTTGAAAAAAAAAAAAAAATTTGACATTTATGTCTTTAGTTCTAAATTGAATTTAAGTTTAATGAAGTGTTTAGTTATTTAATTAAATTTAGGGTTTATAATTAGGGTCTAGACAACCTCAAACAAGTCTTCTGATGAATAGTATTTACGGGCTAGACAATTTTCATGAAGTCTTTTGATGAATAGTATTTCCGTGAAAGTTTTCTGAATCGAAAATACTTGATCTAAATATAAATTTTTGTCTCCATATATAAAGAAAAATTTATGTATTCTTTCTCTTCCTCTCAAATGACTGCAACAAAAATGTAATGTTTTCACTCTAAAACTCTCTAACATCTTTCTAATCTCTTTGAAATTTGAAAACACTAAATTTATATCAATTTCTTTCTTTTCTTTTTTGTCTCATGTCGTGCTCATTAATTTAGCTTGTTTTTGCAAGTTTTTAATCACATAAAGGTAGATCTATAAATTTTAGATATGTATTTTTATGTGTTCTATCAAGGTAGATTATATTTTTATATTTTTACATAGTCTTCTTCCATATCTCATCTTTCATAACAGATCTGAACATTTTGGTAAGTTTTCATGTATGTTTTTTCTTCATTTAGTAACCTATTGTTGTATAAAGCTCTTACATTTTTTCTCCAATTAAAATTCTCCAATCTCTATATAATCTCTTTAAACATTAAAACACCAAACTTTATATCAATTTCTCATTTTTAATGTCTTTCTTACTAATTTATCTTATTTTGCAGGTTTTTATCACATGGTTCTCATCATCTACTCCTTTAAAGGTTGATCTAAATTTTTTGAATATGTATTTTTGTGTGTTCTTTACGTAGATCTATCTCATCTTTCCACTTCTTTTCTCTTGTTGACGTCATTTGAAAAGTTTTCGATTTGTGAGTTTTTCAGATCTGAGTCAAACTTTGAAAGACTTATGAAAAGTTTTTTTAAAAGTCTTCTGCAAATATTTTCTCATATCAAGCGAAGTCCAAGCTTATCTTTGTGGAGGAATGATCTAAAATATTTTTATTTCTGGTATGTTTTGTGATTTGTATGTATACTCTTTATTTGTGATTTTTTTGTAAATTTGAAGAAATATTAATGAAAAATATGTTAAATATGTTTATTGTCCAGAATATTATCTTGCCAAATTTATTTGACATTATTGAAGTCATTGATACAACTTGGAAACACACAATAACACAAAATAGTCAAAGTTATTACAATTAAGGAAGAAGACTTCTTAAGAAAACTTAGTCAAATTCAAAAAATATTAAACATTACATAAGTGCAAAGATAGAACACTTTCAATAGAAGTCTTCTGGGAAGTCTTATGGATGATTCTGGGAAGTCTTCCTTTGTAAATATTAACTTATTTTTGTTAACAAACAAATCTCGAAATTACTAAAGAAGACTTCTCAGTAAGTCGTCTAGAGTAAACATGTTAGTTTTGCCTTTGATCGGATTGTGTCAGAAATTTGATTTTTCACAGATGACTTACAAGAAAGTCGTCCAGCAAAAATAAAAATTCAATTTTTAATTTTAGTTAGATGACTTCCATGTAATTCATTTCACGTTACTTTTTTTAACTGAAAAATAAAACTTAAATATTTAATTTTATTTGGACGACTTACACGGAAGTCTTCTGGTAGACGACTTACATGGTAGTCTTCTGAAATAACCAAGGTTTGACCAGAATCTCGGAATAAAATCCTGAACGGCTTCTGTGTAAGTCGTCCTTAGGAATACTTATGTATAATTCGTCTGGCTAATATTAAATATTTGATTTTATTTTTCAGATGTAAAACTAACCTGAAACGCTTTACATGGAAGTCGTATAATTATAATTAAATATTGAAGTTTTATTTTTCTATTGGACTACTTACTAGTAAGTCGTCCAGGAAAAGTTAAATTTATGACACAATCCGATCAAATATAAAACTAATATGTTTATGCTAGACAATTTACCGTTTCGAGATTTTTTTTGTTAACAAAGAAAAGTGGAAGACTTCCATAGAAGTCTTGACCAGAAGACGTCTGTGTAAGTCTCTACTACTAGAAGACTTACGCGTAAGTCTTCTGACTGTATGATCTAGAAAACAATATTGATTTCATAGCTTCAACCGGTGAGATAACTTATTTAGCACATATAAGTCTTCTTTAAGCATACATAAGTTTAAAGAAAGTGACCCACCAAGAATCGTAAGGTTAAATGACTTTATGCACCATGAAAAAAATAGAATAAAAATCTTAGGCATGTTGGATAAATATAGAGAGAAACTGAAAGAGATGTTGTTTTTAGTTCATAAGAAATGAGATAGAAAAAGTGTAAATTGATTTTAGGTGCATTTAGAGCTTCAAAATTGGTTGTTCATGGTGGTTGGTGTGGCAATAACAATATTGTAAATGAAGAAGATGAGGATGAGAGAGTAAAATACTAATTTTCTTAAAAAAGGTAACGACATTTTCGTGAACCAAACTTGTGAGGTGAATAAGACAAATGAAAATTCTAAAAAAAACATTGATTAGTTTTATGTTTGACTTTGAGTTTTGAGTCATATTTGCAAATAGCTCTTTAAAATATACTAAAATTAATATGAGACATGTTATATAAATGAATTATTTTATTTTAGTACAATTATGTCTAGATAAATATTAATTTAATTATATATACTTTTATTTTTTTATAAAAATACAAATATATTATATTTATATATATACACTATTTTAATAGAATAGTTAATTATTATTTTTATTGTTTTATTACATTTATAATATCTGTACATGTATATATCTATGATGTTTTAATAGTATAGATATTTGTTATTATAATACATATATAATACATATTTTTTAATAGTATAGATATTTTTTTTTAATAATTGTATGTATGCATATCTATACTGTTTTAATAATATATATTTTTATTGTTTATTACATATATAATACATATATTGTTTTAATGGTATAGATATTTCTTGTTTTTATTATTTACTTTTGTAATACATATAAAATGTTAAAATATATTTTATTTAGATTTTAATTTAATTATATATACTTAAACAACAATTATTATTTATAAATATATATATATATATATATATATTATATTTTCTGTAAATAATTTTGTTGATATGTGCTTTGAAACATGGATTAAAATCTAACTCAATATTAAAATATATCATTTATAATAATTACATTATTAAAAGCTTATAATTTTTACAGAATATATATGTATCATTTATCATAAGCTCTACCGATCAAAGTCTTCGAACAATAATATTCGGGATTATTTTAATATTCCTTTTATTTTAAAATAATATATGTTATAAAATTTTCACACTTATTCAGAAAACATATTAAAATTTAGTTATTAATGCATAACTTATATTTTTGAATTTTTAAACCAATAAAATTTTATAAAAATGTAATTAATGTTTTTAAAGAGCAAATATGCTCAATATACGAAAAGAAATTCAATATTAGGAATTTGCCATAGTTTTAGTGGAAAAAATAATGAGAGGAAAGAGGAGAGATAAGAGAGAAAGATGGTAAATAGTTAATTTAGGGGTTTAGTTGTATATGAAGTGCAAATTCTCTTTTTGAAATTCACAATTTTTCATTACTAATTGGAAAAAATGTATTGAAAATTTTAGAAATAATTTTTTAAAATAAAAGTTTAATATGCATCTTTTTGAAACAGAGTAAGTTTTCACAAATGAAGATTACTTAAGCACAAAATTATGTGGAATTATTTATGGTGGTGGCTTGGCTCATTGAGATATGACTTCGGATCATCGTATCTTTTATATTTTGTTTATTTTTCTTTTAAATATTAATTTCCAGATTAACTCCTTTAAAAGGTTGTATGCAGCCGACATTTCCGTGATAAAAAGTTAAATACTTTTATTTGCATTTATAAATTTATGTCGTTGACGAAAGAAATAAGAAAAACTATTGATAGGGAGACTTTCGTAATTTCCTGCGTATCAGTTTTGTTTTACTTTTTCACCGTTATTTGATATAAAACCATTGCCGATTTTTTTTTTAATAAGAAGTTATAAAACCACTTCAATTATGAAAATAAGTTATAAAATAATAATCAAGATTAGTTTAATTTATACAAAAAATAATAAGGAAGATTGGTGGGTTAAAAAGGGGGGAGAGGAAGAAAGAACAACGACCTCAACTTCTCATCTCTCTTTTCCTATTTTTCTTTGGGAGAGATTTTTATAAGTTTACTTTAATCGATGAAATGGTTTGCAGAATTTGCTGAATAAACTCTCACTACCAAAGAAAAAAAAAGAGCTCAAGAAAGAGAAAGCTGGAGAGAGAGATAGCAGATAGAAAACGATAGCTAAAGCTCAATCTTCTCTTTCTTTAATTCTCTGCAACTCCAAGGTATTATCTCTCTCTAGTCTCTACCATATATATATATATATGTATATGATGACCAAAGCTGAAAGTGAAAACCTCAAAAGAGATACAAGAAAGAGATGGAGAAGAAAAACAAAACTGTATAATACCTAGTTGACTCCTATCTCTCTCTCTTTCTTTCTCTTTCTTTTCCTAAATTTTTTTGTTATATAAGATTCTCTGTGTATGTGTCTGAATCCTTACAGGATCCAAGAGCTTTGGAAAGAGATATTATTATGAACAACAAGAAGCAATAAATGGTATATGGGTCTGGTTACTTCAACTCTTCATCATCATAAGACTCCTTGACAACAATTCAGATTCTATGTCCCAAGATTATCATCATCACCAAGGAATCTTTTCCTTCTCTAATGGCTTCCACCGATCATCAACCTCTCATCAGGAGGAAGTTGAGGAATCTGCTGTCTCCGGTGCTCCGATTCAGGTATATGAAACAGCCGGAATGTTGTCTGAAATGTTTAGTTTCCCCGGCGGTGGCAACGGTGGCTCAGGCGAGATTCTTGATCAATCTACTAAACAGTTGCTAGAGCAACAAAACCGTCAGAACAACAACAACAACTCGACTCTTCATATGTTACTACCAAATCATCATCAAGGTTATGGTTATGCCAACGAGCAACAACAACATCACTTCACATGGCCATCTTCCTCCGATCATCAGAGTCAAGGAGATATGATCGGGACCGTACACGTGGAAGGTGGGAAAGGTTTATCTTTGTCTCTCTCATCCTCACTAGCAGCAGCCAAAGCAGAAGAATATAGAAGCATTTATTGTGCAGCCGTTAATGGAACTTCTTCTTCTTCTAACGCTTCGGCTCATCATCATAATCAGTTCAATCAGTTGAAGACTCTCCTTGATAATTCTACTTCTCATCATCAAGTTGTGGGACATTTCGGGTCATCATCTTCTCCCATGGGGGCATCTTCCTCTATTGGAGGAATCTATACGTTGAGGAATTCAAAGTACACGAAGCCGGCACAAGAACTGTTGGAGGAGTTTTGTAGTGTTGGGAGAGGAAATTTCAAGAAAAACAAACTTACTAGGAACAATTCAAACCCTAATACTAGCGGTGGAGGAGGGTCGTCTTCGTCCCCCGGGGTAGCCAATGATAATCCTCCTTTGCCTCCGGCTGATCGGATTGAACATCAAAAAAGAAAAGTTAAGCTACTCGCTATGCTTGAAGAGGTAACGTTTTCACACTATAGTCTTCTCTAACCAATGAACTAATTTCTCATTAAACTTCTGATTAAATTAAATGAATCGTTCTATAATATGGTTGAATTGATCAATCATCCAATTTCATATCAGAAAATATGATTTTTCTTCCTGGTCTTTTTCTCTCATATTATTTTTAAAACAGCCAATTTTTCATAAACTCTAGATATGTATTTTAAATAGAAATTTAATATATGGAGAAATATCGACTGGTACAAGAACACGACACATGCTCTAGTTGGTAGAGCTTGATTACGCAATCCTACCATCACTTTTATAAAAATTTCTAACTAATATCATTATACTCGTGTTATAGTCTAATGTGACATATATTATTGCATATTTTGTGGTACGAGTTTGGTGGCATCGCTTAATCAGATTAACATAAGAAATTAAGTTAGGATTAATTAAGTGATTTAGTCTTCTACCAGATCACTAAAATTAGAGGTTCCTTCTCCATATAAGTTACCTTCACTACGTAACCAAAACTAGTCCTTGAAGTTACTTCATTATTTATCTTTAAAATATTTTGTAGTTGACATTATCTAATTTGAACAATTAAATGCAATAATTGCCTATATTGGAATAATGAAAGACATATTTTGAAGAAAAAAATTTTGCTCGACTTATTATCTTATCTAAACGTTACTACCTCTTGCAGTTTGTATTTTATCTGATCAAATTAGCCAATAGTAACATAACTTAAATAATCAGTTTATATCCTTTTTATTTAAATTGAATTTTCAGGTAGACCGACGGTACAACCACTACTGCGAACAAATGCAAATGGTAGTGAACTCATTCGACCAAGTAATGGGTTATGGCGCAGCCGTTCCATACACCACATTAGCACAAAAGGCAATGTCTAGACACTTCCGATGTTTGAAAGACGCGGTTGCGGTTCAGCTAAAACGCAGCTGCGAGCTTCTAGGTGACAAAGAGACGGCGGGGGCTGCGTCCTCGGGGTTAACCAAAGGCGAAACGCCACGATTGCGTTTGCTAGAGCAGAGTTTGCGTCAGCAACGAGCGTTTCATCATATGGGTATGATGGAGCAAGAGGCATGGAGACCACAACGTGGGTTACCTGAACGTTCTGTTAATATTCTTAGAGCTTGGCTTTTCGAGCATTTTCTTAATCCGTAAGTCTATCTTATCATCTCTTATCCAAAATATTACTTATCTACTCCCGTTCTTTGGTACAAATAGTATACTCTTCCTCAGTGTTGACCATACGTTATGAAAACTGGCCTACCAATACTAGCACACACCATATATTTTACAAAATTATGTTTATAAACTGACAAATTGTTTTTCTTCCAACTTAGTTTGGTTTTGCGGGAAAAACTATTTCAATTAATATTTTTGGAAAGAAGCTGTTTTTTTTTTCAGTCACTAAAATAAAAATGTAATGCCTTAAGAACGTTTATGAATTTCTGTATGAAATTTTTTATTACTCCAATTTAATTCAAATATAATATTTTTTTTAATTATTTTTTGAAGCCAACAAGGGTAACGACTAGCGATGCATTGGCCTCGAGATTTTTAAGAAAATGGGGTCTGTTTTTGTCTTAGTGTATATATGTATAAATTATATGTAAGTTGTTTTGCATGGTAAAGGGATTAAATAACGAATAGTATAGTAAAAGAAGTTTACAGAATGAGATCACAAACTTTTATGCTTTGGGATCATAATAATAACATCCTACGGGTTTCTTTATAGTTTCCTCTTTACTTGGATTTTATTCTTTTATTATTTAAAGACGTAACAATGCTAGTTGAATAATTACAAAATAGGTCTAGATTTGTCAGTGGTGCAGTGTCATTGGTATATTGTCTCTTAAGAAAGACAAAAACTAAAAGAGAAAAAAAAAACTAAAAGCTGATAAAAGCAATTCCTTTCGTATTATTCATCAGAGTTTTCTTTATTTAATGTCTTCCGAATTTTACTATTTTGTTGTTAGTGAAGTAAAGAAGAGACGAGTTGTACAGTTTTTTTTTCTTGTGCCTCACAGTGAAAATATGTGCTTTATCATGAAAAATATATAAGTGAAGAAACAATACAATCAAATGCTTCTTCTATTCTGCATCAGCTTTTTCTTTTGTCTCTTAGATTCTCACGCCCCTGTAAGAAGAAAGTTTGTACATTTTCTTGCATCTATACTTGATTGTGTTTTTTCCTCTCTTTCTGTTTATATACAAATTTATATAGATTATAATAATAGTTATTGGGTTTAGGGTTCTAAAGATTGTGAAGTCATTTTCTGGTCTCTTTCCCAGGTACCCAAGCGATGCTGATAAGCACCTCTTGGCTCGTCAGACTGGTTTATCCAGAAATCAGGTCAGCCTTAATAATAACATAATATTACTGCTCATACAAGAACCCTTTTAATCACTCGTATCTGTATTTAATTTAATATTTTACTATATATATATATATATATATATATATATATATATATATATATATATATATATCAATCATTTCTTCATGCAAAACCTGATATGAGTGGCTTCATGTCTATTCTCTTGCATGGATTTTGAATTTTTTTTAAAGGGCCTGCATGGATTTTGAATATGAAATCATTTTTTCGTGGGACTTGTTACTTCGTTAAATACATTATATTTATATATATATATATCCATAATTACACACCATAGTATATGAAATATAGGACATAAAGTTGGAAGAGAGATAGAGAGAGGGAGACAGGCAGACAAAAAGACATGAATTCTCAAACTAGGACCATATTTCTAATGTGCATGAAAGTTTGAAGCTTTAATTTTAATTGTAACGACCAGCCTCAAATTCTTGTACACCTAAATTAGCTAGTCCACAAATACTTCATAATACCCTCTCTATTTCACCAAAAACATATCATTGTTAAAAGTCAATACAAATGAAAGAGTATTTTAAATGTATAAATTTAATATGCTTATATATTCAATATACTATAGTTAAATAATGATAAAATTAAAACTTTGATTTGAAAAAACCACATTAAATTTTGAAAAGATATTTTTCCTTTTGAAACTGAAATTAATTCTAGGACGTCATTTTAAAAACGGAGTAGGAAGTATAATTTGCTCATATATCACTGATATCCGTATAGTTTAAACAAAAAAAAAACTTATTAATATCATAATATTTAATTAACACTTGGTGAAACAATTTTCATTAAAATTCGCATTTTCTTGGTTTTCAGGTGTCGAATTGGTTTATAAATGCTAGGGTTCGCCTATGGAAACCAATGGTTGAAGAAATGTATCAACAAGAAGCAAAAGAAAGAGAAGAAGAAGAATTAGAAGAAAATCAAAAAGAAGATTATCAACAAACAAACAACAGCAGCAGCAACAATGACACGAAGCCCAATGAAAGCAACTTCACTCTGGTTCAGACAATAACTGCACAAACTCCAACAATGACGATGATGACGCCGACACCTCACGAAAACGACTCTTCGTTCCTCCCCTCCGTCGTAACCGCCGCTCGTCACAGCGTTTCAGACGCTTTCACCACTGTCACGTGTCAGCAAGACGTCAGTAATCACTTCCAGGTTAACGATGGTGTCATAAGATTCGGAACCAAACAGGCTGGTGACGTGTCACTCACGCTTGGTCTACGCCACACTGGCAATATGCCTGATAATAAGAACCCTTCTTTCTCCGTTAGAGACTTTGGAGATTTCTAGACTGCCTTCGTCGTTTCTCTGTTGATTAATCAACATATAATAGTGTTTTTTTTTTTTGCTTTTCTTTTTTGTCGGAATATGTATTTGGTCTCATCACATACTCTTAAAAGTTTATTTTTACTAGATTCTTTATCCGCGCTACGCGCGGATTATGTATTTAAATATTTTATTTATTTAAAAATGTTTTTAGTAATTAAGCACGGATTATATATTTAAATATTTTATTTATTTAAAAATGTTTTTGTACTATTATGTGCATTGAATTTTTTAAGTTTATATTTAATTTAATAAACTATATGTAATTTTATTAAATTTATTAATTTTTTATTGAAAAAATCCATGAAAATACATCAATTAAATATCAGTAAACTTTTTAATACCTAAACTTTTTTATTATCCAATTTCATATCTAAATTAATTATTTATTCATTTTAATACACAATTTTAAAAGTGTACTCATTTTAATACCCAAATTATTTATAAGTTTGAATGAAAATTTAAAAATCTTCAAAATTGATCACAATAAATTTTAGAGTTTCTATTTTTATTTTAAGTTATAGGAAAAAAGTATCTAAACCATGGATAATATTTAAAACTATATTAAGAATTTTTTTTATAAATTTTTGTTTTCAAAATTTCGTTTTTTAAATTTTATTTATTTCAAATTTTCATTTTTGGTTTTTTTTTTCAAATTTTCATTTTTAAATTCAAAATCTTTAAAAATATTTTTTAATTTTTTCAAAAGGTACGTATTTTTTAATTTTAATATATATATATATATATATATATATATATATATATATATATATTAAAATCCTATACCTCTTCTTTCAAAACAGTATCCCTTAAATCTAAACTCTAAACTCAGATTAGTGAATTCTATGATTATAAGTATCTATTTAATTTTTAAAAATTGAGGGTAAATGTAACTAAGGTAAATATAAACATTTCTAGTCAGAATGTGGTAGTTTAGACAACTGGGACCAAAACATAAAAATAATAATAAAAGTTATGAAAAATGCATACATTTAGATAACATTTAGGTCCATAACTATTTTACAACAATTTTATCAACGTATATTACTATTCTTTTAGTAATTATAATGACACATCAATATAATGTCAATATAATCCCACAATTATATATGTTTCTTTTAATTTTCACGCGTTTTAATAAAACAATATTATTTTTATCCTATTTAAGATGTACATTACATATTAATCTCAGATCTTAAAATTTATAAGAGACAATGAATAACCATTCATGATGCCTCATATGTTTTAGCATGAATTTGTTAAAAGCTTGTTTATAAATTAAAGTTGGTTTGCAAATTTTTATAAATACAAATCTTGAGTTAAGTATTTTTCTATTCAACTTGAGTGTTTTTTTCTCAAATTGGAGGTTTGTAGCCTTAAAGAAGTATTTGACCATATATATAGGTCGGTTATGTTCTGTATCTTAGTGTATATAACTTTATGTATATCTAAGTGTTGTCACGGTAGCAAATCTGAATAAGAAGACTCTCCTTTACAACTGCTAAGCGTTTTGATAGATTTAGAGAGCTCAATTTTTTTTTCGAAGAATAGAAAAAAGACAGCAAAATTTTTAAGACTGATTAAAAAAAAAGAAGACTGAATATTGGATTAATTATAAAACTGTTGTTAACATTAAGTATTTACGTTACCAGATTAGAGACATGTCGCCGCATCACACATCACATCCGCTCTAGTCAAGACGATTTCACGGTCCTGCTAAATCTGACTGAAACACCTAATATCACACTTTGAGTCATTGATCGTTTCAATTTTACCCACTTCTTCTTCTATGTCTCCCCTTCTCGCGATTCATTACCACTATTAATAAAACCTCCTCTTTATTCCCATCTTTAATGTTTTTCGTTTCACCTTCCTCCTTATCTTTTCGTTATAACCTTCTTCACTATTTCTTGATTCCAATCAAAATCGAAAGAGTCTTCTCAAAAAGTCGAATCCGTTGGCAAATCATCACCAATCAAATATACCGGCAAAAAGTCTTAGGTCGTATCTCTTAACCATACAATAGCGTTTGTTGAAAATTTAATTTCCAAAAACAATATAAAATAAAAAATCACAAATTAAATTCAAAAATAATAATAAACTACAAAGTTTGAATTCTCTGAAGCAAACGAACGCGTTGTTAAGCGACATGGTTCTCTGAAGCAAACAAACACGTTCGAGATCTAAAGGACAGCATTTCTCTTGCTCCTCAATACCATGGTTAACATACTGTCAATTTATATAAGCCGACCACTCTCGTCCACCATTTCAAAGCAATGAGAGTAATACTGCTATCTCTCTCTCTCACTTCTTTAACCTTTTCTCTTCTCATGGTAAGTACTTCTTTAACCTTTTCTCTTCTCATGGTAAGTGTGATGGATGGTGTTTGAGAGCTCGGGTCACCATCTTCATTCTTCTTTCTAGTGTTATTCTTCTTATTCTTTTCTCCATCTGCGTGACTACAAATCTGCATCCATTCGCAAAATACTAAAATGATAATAGTTTTAAATATTTGTTTAATATGGAAACAAACATATACTTTATCTTCTCATTTTAAAACTCTGCTACTGTTCTTTTGAATTCAGTACAAAATTGTTAGGATATTAAAGCAAGTCTATGAGAAGAGCATAAGGAATACCATATACTGAATCTTTTTTACATTCATCTGCATAATCTCGTTATAGAAACTTGAGATTCAAGTATCCTCATCTTCACCATCTGCATAATCTGGAATAGTCAGTGCACATCACAATAGAAGAGTCATCAACTGAAAACGGAAAAGCAAGAGAGGCATGCTATCAGATTTACAACTCTGTAAAAAGAATTGGTATAGGGTTTGAAACTTGTTGAGAAGCAGCTTACAATAAGAGCAGATATGCGGAAGAATGCAGCAAGATTGGTATCAGGAGCTGTATAATCATCATACTCCGACCCTAAAATCAGACGTTCAGCTTCTGCTATTGCCATGATGTGTGGATGGTCTAAATTCAAACCTGAGATTGACCATCCTCCACTACGAAACAGAGATTCTCAAGTCAGATATGATAGTGTGTCACAAACCTTCTGATTAAAGTTGAATTCTGGTTAATTAAGGCCTCAAGAAAAACAGTTGTAACTACTTGTAATCTAAATGTATATACAGTGTCATTATACAAAAAAAGCGTGGAGGATGATAGAAATGAATGATCCTGGAACTACTCACTATTGCCACTGATCATCAGGTCTCACTCTACTCAAGATAAAAAAAACAGAAAGAAAAAAAACTGATGACAAATCTCACATAAAGTGTTTCCCTTTTCATTGCACCAACGTTGAACACATTTTCTGTGTACAAAAGAAAGCTTCCAATGGTTTTGCCATACACTCTGAAATGTAAAGTCAAACCAAAAATAGTATATATCATCACACGGCTTTTAATTGAAGAAGATGACCTTGTTAATTTCTTGCCGAACCTTATCAGTGATCTCAGTCTTCCGGGGTTTCATCATTTGGCCCATCAAAGAAAGTGTATCTTGCCCACCTTGAGGTCGTGCATTTGATGCATCCAGATCTTGAAGCGTGATATCCTAAACCAAATTTAAGAAAACTTTAAGAGGCTACCACAAAAGAACCAATATACAACGTAAGACTAAAACACATTTGCATTAAAAATGAAGGGAGAGTATTGAGATAAACCTGCACTATCTCTTTCTTTTTGTGAACCTCTCCTTTAGGAAGAGGAACATATTCTTCTGCTTCCAGCTCCACTGTTTGCTTCAATGTATATAACATCTTCTACAGCTACCTGAGAGCCAAACCGTAAAATATAAGAAGAGCTTCCGGTATAGGAATCCCGCTGCTAGTGGTATAGGAATCCCGGTTGGCTAGAAACCTAAACACTATCCTTGGAGTCTCTTAACTCTTGAGCATAGCAAAGAGAGCAATGAACTTTAAACCCCTAACACCCGGACGAGCATCGAGCAAATTACCAACTGCAATCTAGTATATTTACAGAGATATATACAGTGGAGGAGAAGAAGAACCTCGAGGCCAAGACAATTGATGTGAATGTGAGTAGCAATCCGCTGTTTCTTCGCGGTGGACTGAATCTCTTCGATCTTTACTTTCTCCATCTCCATCAGCTGTTAACTTCGTCCTTCTGAGTCACGACTGAGATCTTCGATGACGATGGCGGCAGCGGGAGAGTTCGAGCTTTCTCTACTTTTCGATGCTTCGTAAAGAGAGGAGACAAAGAGTTTGGAAGAAGACGAATCAAGAAGATGAGAGGTGAAGAGAGGAGAAACCAACTTGACCTAATTCCGTTTCGGTTTGGGGCTCAGTATGGACTCAATACAAAATATTTTGAAGCCCAAAAGAAGAAAAGCCCACCCGGAAGACCAGCTCGGTCTGACGTGGCAAAATGAAATAACCCCATTGGTTGAATAAAAAATCCGACGTGGACACCCCCATATGCTCTAAATAAGCCCTTTTAATTATAGTAGATGTATTCCCTCTCTCGTAAGAAGAAGAGAAGTACACATAAATTGATATACCTACCTACAAAAGTTGTTTAATTTTTTAGAATGTAACTATCTAATATTTTGTTTTTTTTTTCCAAATTAGGTCCTTAATAAATTTGTATTTATGTTGAACTTATTTTCATTTTTATCTAATGTTTTATTCATACTAGTTGCATACTCTCCGCGCAAGCACGGAGCCGGAATCATTATGTTTGCATGTATTTTTTTCGATTGTTGATTTAGTGGATTCTTCTAATGATACCAAATAATACTGAAATGGAAAGAATGTAGTAAGAGTGTAAAGTGAAAATATTGTATATCTAATGTGTTAAATGTTATTTATATGCGAAGTAAGGTTTATAAGAATAGTTAGGCTATGATATAGTTTTTAGTGTGTAAAAGTAGGTGTCTATTTTTTTTTTTACTGTAAATAGTTTTTATATCGTATGTTAAAACTTGATATAACTCTATATTTATAGTATTTATATTTGTATTAAACGATTTATCAATTTGAAAATAACCTTAATTAAGTTAATTTTTGTTGTTTAAGTTTCATTAGATAGGTTTTTATATATGGTTTTTTGTAAGTTTGAGTTTTGTTCATAAATGATGTGGCATTTTTATCTATGGAGTCGTCGACTGTGGGAATCCATTCGCCGAAGTCTGGAGTCAGTGGTGAGAAATGTTTTCAATGAAATTATAGTAGTTATTAAAATGTAAGAGAAATTACATATTCATTTAATAAATAAGGAAAAATACTTAAATTTTGTTGTTTATTTTATTTTATTTCACATACAAATTTTTTGAAAATATATTAGGAATGTGTTAAATGTTATTTATATGCGAAGTAAGGTTTATAGAAATAGTTAGGCTATAATATAGTGTTTAGTGTGTAAAAAGTAGGTGTTTTTTTTCCTGTAAATAGTTTTTATATCGTAGATCAAAACTTGATATAATTCTATATTTATAGTATTTATATTTGTATTAAACGATTTATCAATTTTAAAATAACCTTAATTAAATTAATATTCATTGTTTAAGTTTCATTAAATAGGTTTTTAAATAGGTTTTTATATATGGTTTTTTGTAAGTTTGAGTTTTGTTCATAAATGATGTGACATTTTTATCTACGGCGTCATCGACTGTGGGAATTCATTCGCCGGAGTCTGGAATCGGTGGTGAGGAATGTTTTCAATGAAATTTTAGTAGTTATTAAAATGTAAGAGAAATTACATATTCATTTAATAAATAACGAAAATAATTAATTTTTGTTGTTTTTTTTATCACATACAAATTTTTTGAAAATATATATTAGGAAATATGTGCAATGATTTAACTTTTTGAGCTCTTAATCTATATTATTCAAGCCTCATTAAGCCATCCAATAGGCAGCCGCGTGGAATTCATTTTTTTTTTTGTCTGTTCATTTTTGGATTTATTTTTTATTATTTTTGAGTTGAGCTATATTATAATAGGATAGTTTTAAGGTTCTTTAAGCCATCTGCGTAGCTAACCGCATGAGACTTACTTTTTTTTTATTGTTCGTTTTGGATTTATTTTTAACTATTTTGGGTTTGAACATGTTAAGATTTAGGGTTTATCCAACTATTTTGATCTTTACAACAATAAGCCCAAAAAAAAATAAAAACTTTATAAACAAAAAGCCCATATGAAATAACCCAAATAAAAAAATCAAAAATACATGCTATCTACATGGTTTGAACCCACAATCTTGCATACTTAATTAAACACCTTATACCACTTGGATAAAGTGTATTTCATTGTTTATGATCATCTTACAAAGACTATGAGTGTTTAAAAAATACTTATGGAACCCACAAAATTGCTGACGTGGCGCGCTGTGGAGGTTCAAAAGTGTACTATTATAATATAGATTGATATCCCTACCAAATTGTTTTCGTGGTCAGTTTTGTGTTGTGATTTTTCTATTTCGACAGCAATTTTATGTTGTGATTATCTACATATTTTCAAATAAATCTTGATTCAAATTGATATCCTAACTTAGTTTCTCTAACTTTGTAGATGATGAAGTACATATTTTACATTATGGTTTTGTTCAGATTCAAATTGATATCCCTACCAACCATTTTGTTTAGATTAATTTGGCTTATGTTTACTTACAGAATTCTTCCACTTGACAGAACCTTTTTCAATTATCTCTTCCATTTTATTTCGACATCAATTTGCTTGTATAATGAAATTAATCACCTCCCTTTTTTTTGAGAAAAAAACCTTGCTAATCCCTACTTACTACCTATGTGTTCTTAGTAATGGCAACGAAGTACGTTTGGGACAATAGATCGTCTTATAATAACACTTGTATATTTTTTTTCAGTTAAATCCAAATTCATCTTTGTTATGTGCTTTTTCCTTCTCAACAACATAATTTACCTAAGATTCCAAAGTTTGGTTACATGTCATATAGGCATATCTCACTCGAGACGCTGACATTTTAATTCCACAAAAAGGCAGTAAGCTCATTGGCATGGGGCTACTCATTACTTTGTTTATAATAGGGACTCATTACTTGATTTGTTCAGTTTCCTTAAAAGCCACTTCAGTAATTTTGTCTAGGCATGAACATATACATTTCACCTAAATCCATATATATTTGCATGAATTTATATACTCATATACATCATGACATTTATGGATAATAGATTATTTACCGTCTCCCTATTTACAGCCTAATCAGTTCCGTTATTACGATCTACGCGCGCATGACATTTAAGATGGTACTTAAGATGTCGAATTACGATCTACGCGCGCATGCATTAATTGGTTGATGACAGATTATAGTTGATTGCGAGTACCCTTAATTTTGAAAACTAGTTTTTGGTCTGCAATGTTTGTTTTTCATAATCATATATTTTTAATTTTGAAAAAGTGATAAATTTAATTGTTTATGTTATTTATTTTATAGATTTATGTGTTATTTAGATTGAATTGATGTGTACTGTTCAATGTGATTAGTCTTCACTCTGTATTTTTTTATTGTACTTTTATTTAGTTTATTTGGTAAAATAAACACTAAAATGTGAGACATTTTTTATATAAAATTCAAATTTCTTTTTGAGAATTTTTTTTTGAGAATTTTTTTTTTTAAAATATATTATTTAGAGAAACAAAAATAATAATGAAACCAAATTAAAAAAAACATTAGAAAAGAGAAAAGATTTAATTAAAGTTAATAGTTTAGATTATTTGGTTATAAACTTATAATTAAAACAGGTCACAATTTAGTTACTATGTTTAAATCTTATTTTCATCACAATATGTATGGATTAGGCTTTAGTTTTGTTTTAATTGACCAAACCTATATATAGATTAAAATCAATGGCATGAAAATGTAACTTTTAATAAAAAAATAAAGGTTATTTCCTATTTGTACTCTAATTTTAATAGTTTAGATAGTTGATTTAATCATTATATATTACAGGATATTTTAATATTACAGAATATTAATGATCGATGTTTGCGTGCATAATCATTGTAAGAGTTTAGGTTATATGTATGTTTTTCCGTCTAAAACATATTTTATTCAATAAAACCTATCATATAATAATAGAGATATGATGGGATACATCGCAAGAAATAACCAAAAAACTCTTGAAAACACATCTAAACCATTAAAACATATGACTTCACAGTTCAAAAAAAAAAAACATATGACTTCAAGATAAATCAATGATGAAGTTTATGTACACTAAAATTAGGTTGAGTTTTGTCAATATATTACCACCAGAATGATCTTATTCCGTGCTTGTTAAAAAATTCAAATAAAAGATCTCTCATTTGGGGTCTAATTGGTGACCAAGGAATGAAAGGGAAAAATGCATTCCTTATCATTCCTAATTTGTTTTAGCATTTATAAGGATTAATTTTTCCTTTCTATTCATTTTCATTCCTTGTATTCTAGTGGAATATAGAACAAATTTATTCCTCACCAAAATTGTTAAGGAATAATTTTCCTTTTCATCCTTATAATTTTATTCCTCTACATTTTTCCGTATTCATTCCTAATATTTCTATGATGGTCACCAGTTAGACCTTTGGTTTAAATACGTTCCGGAAGAGACCGCTTCAGTAAAATTTAATGTACAACCCTTCAAACAACATGGAATAACTATTATAACAAAAATTGGAGTAAAAGAATATCTCTGATTACAAAAGGCAGAAAGAAAACCGAAATATTTCTGGAAATTTGAAAAGAATATTATAATAATCTTTAGTACTAAAAACCTATTAAAATAGAAACTTTAGCATCGTAAAAAGTCTCCCTTTTGCTCTGGGTTGACTGCTGGTTGTTATATGTATGTATGTTTGACATATAAGCTTTCGAATATATAATTTTTATTTGTGTTCAATCAAAAATAAAGTTTTCAAATACATGTAGAATGAAGATATAAGATAATAAATAGTGTTCTTTGATGAGGTCGTAATGTCTATGACTGTCCAGACTTACAGCCCATCTATTTCCTAGTAGTTTGATTGAGAAATAACTACATTCAAAGACAGTTTTGAGATTTTTATAACACAAAAAAATACTTTCTTCTACCAAATTTTATCTACTATTTTTTTTTTTCTAAATAAACTAATTATTTTGTAACTAATCCGTTGGCTAACCTTAACTTAACCTCTACCCTACATCTCCCTGCCATCTCAATGATACAGATTATGAAAATTTTGACAAAACTTATCTGTTTCATATTTTAACCACTGGATCTTTTTTGTACTTTTTAAATCGACGGCCTAGAATCTTAATTTTGGATAAATTTACATTCATTATCCTTTTTTACGGCTCTTCTGTAATTTCAGGAGTAAATTCATGAAAAATCTAATTTAATACCTTAATCGCCTTTGACTTCATCACCCTCAGAATTAAGCTGTTAAAAAAGAAGGCTGGTTTTCTAACACCCACTTAACCAGTTTACTTATCTAATTACCAAATCTGTTTACCCAATAACTTATTTTGCTTCATGTTCATTTCGAAGATCCCATATGGCAGATCATTGCATGGTTATTCTCGGAGAGTGGACCTCCATCGCTTCTCTCTAGAATTTTGTAATCAATAAAATCACTACATGGTCAGTCATTATACCTTAGATTAAGCTTCAAAATCTTCTATTTCTTTTGATCTCTCTGAGCAAAGTGAGTAATTTCTCTTATATATTTTGAGTTTGGAGTTAATTTACTCCACCCCAATCATCAATAACATAGCTTTATGTTTTGGATCCAACCCCCACTTATTCACCGTAGTTAAGAAACCTATCGTTGGTTTCTCTAATTATCACCATATTCCTCCACCACTGTCGATCCTTTTGACGCTGCCACACTTGATAAAGTAAGAACCATCTCTTTTACCATTTTAAGATTCTTGAAAGTCTGCTTATTTTCTATAAAATATTCACAAAATCTTAGCAATCTCATTGTATTCCATATAGTCAAAACTTACAGCTTTGAACCTACCTTGTTCTAACTTTGAACCGATCGTTATTCATCCGACTTTAGAAAAAACTATAAAACTTATAAATATGAGATTTTGTTATTGTTAAGGTGGAGAGGAAGTTAGAGGTTTAGATACTCTTGGGATTTTTTTAAATTGGTCTGTAAAATGTGTATTATAGAGATTTTTTATTTTGTTTTCGTGGATGGGTAGAGAAGTTGTTGACGTGCGTATGAACAAAGATTGACTTTGTTCCCTTTGTTACTTCCATTTAGTTAACTTCACAAGAACATGTAGAAGAGAAGATTCCTATCTCCCTATGGCCTGTTGATGGGGAATATCGAGAATCATTTGAGTATACAGATCGGCTCATTTAGGAAACCCACCAACTATTACTGATCAATGTGTACATCAAAACAATTGTACATGTGTACACATAATTTCAATATGTTACTTTTTTCAATGCACATTGTTTTTCTATCCTGAAAAAGTTTCAAGTGGACACTCTGTGGTCAATTTTCTGTTTTTGTGGCATTCCAACAAAAGATCATCTAGCTTTTTTTTCAACTTTTAATTTCATGGGAAGTTCAAAGCTTGAGATGTCTCGTTTCAAACTGATTGTTACAATCACAAGGATCATGGGGTTAGTGAATTATTGGACCGGCTATAGTTAACGTTTTCTTAACCATCTTAACAAGACTCCTTTAAATTTTCTACAACAACGTTCAATAGGATGTCCATGTGTACATTTTCCTCAAAGTGTACATGTGTACATTTTTACCATCGTTTCCATGTGTACATCTATAGGTAACCACATGAATTTAGTTCAAATGTACAGTTTCTAAACAAAACACTGATGCATTTGTGAATTTGGACTTGTCTTCGAACGTATGTTGATTAACACAAACTCATTTCACATGTATATTCTTGATTATTAGCATTCAAATTGATAATAGTCTTATATTACATCATTGCGACTATGGGAAAATGTAAAATAAACGGTAGGCACAAATGTTTGCTAAAAACTCAGGTCTACCATGATTATCAATAAGAACCATATTGCATGGGAATTTCAAAGTTTGAGATGCCTCGTTTCAAAATGATTTTTATATTCACAGGGATCATGACATTAGTGAATTATTCTACTGGCCATAGTTAACGGTTTCTTAATCATCTTAACAAGACTCATTTGTAAATTTATACACCAACGTTCAGTAGGATGTCCATGTGTACATTTGCCTCATAGTGTACATGTGTACATTTTGCCTCATCGTGTTCATGTGTACATCTATAAGTATCTACATGACTCTAGTTAACATTTAAGCTTTCTAAATAGATCACTGATGCATTTTTGAATTCAAACTTGTCTTCGAACGTATGTTGAATAACACAAAACTCGTTTCACATGTATATTCTTGATTTTTAGCATTCAAATTGATAATAATGGTATACTACATCATCGGGACTATGGCAAAACACAAACTAAATGTTAGGCACAAATGTTTGCAAAACACTCACCATGATTATTAGTGAATTCTTCTACTGGTCATGGTTAACGGTTTCTTAACCATCTAAACAAGATTCATTTGTGAAGTTTCTACAAAAATGTTTAGTAAAATGTCCATGTGTACATTTACCTCCTAGTGTACATGTGTTCATTTTGCCTCATAGTGTCCATGTGTACATCTATAGGTATCCACAAGGCTTTGGTTCACATGTACACTTTCTAAAATCCCACTAATGCATTTGTGAGTTCGGATTTTTCTTCGAACATATGTTAAATAACACAAAACTCATTTCACATGTATATTCGTGATTCTTAGCATTCAAATTGATAATAATCATATACCAAATCATTGGGACTATGCGAAAACGCAAACTAAACATTAGGCACAATTGTTTGCTGAAAATTCAGGTCCACCATGGTTATCAATAAGAACCATATTAGGAAAGTACTAGATTCAACCAAAATCTAGAAGATAAAAGACTAAATAAATACATATTAAGTTCTTCAAGAACAAAATTATTATTTCTAATAAACTACATCTGACTTTTGAATTAAAACAAGAAATTAAAAAAAAAATCTAAAACTTCTCAAAGTGATTTTCTCAATTCTTCAAAGTGCTAGTATTTCGGAATCTAAGCTTGGAGAATAACCAGTTTAAGACTCCTTAGCATATAACAATATTGAAAAAATAAGAAACTAGAAGGACACTATAGTTAACATACAAATGAGGATATTGTCCAGATAATAGTTGCAGCGCCTGATCTATAATCCTAGGCCAATAACATGGAAGCATATGGATCTTGCAGCGACCTTCTGGCACAATTGTTTGCTGAAATCTCAGGTCCACAATTCCAAACAAAAGTTAGTCGGATGCTCGATTGTAGATCCACCGACATAACAACATCATCTAAAATCTAACTGCCACTTTCTCTTTCCCCCGCCTCATCGAAATATTTCTCTTTCTCTTCCACACAATCGATGTACGCTTGTCTCGGCGTATCTCTCACTGAAAATCGTCGTCGGATCTGGCTTCCTCTCAGACTTCTCACTTTCTCTTTCTCCCCTCGGAAAAAAATCCCAAAAGTAAAAAATATAAAATTTACACATCTGGTAATTATTAAATCAGGTTTTTATCTCCCATCGGGTCAACTACACATTTTTAATTTTTTTTTAAAAAAACCCAACCAAAACCACAACAGTCTAACTACATCGCGTTAGACTCTTTCACATCTTTCCCGACATCATCGCCTCACATCTTGCCCTTGCGGCTCCTTTAAAGAGCATCATTGGCTATTTTTTTTTTCTTGTTTAGTTCTTTAGGTTTAACATAATTTCATTTATGATTCCCAATTTTTTAACTGTGCAGATGTCTACTCAAATTAACCCCTTCGTTTCTTGATTATTCATTTCAGTTCTTCTTATAATTACAGGAATGGTCTTTTATCTTTTGCTTGCTTTCATTTTTGCCCCATACTTTCAAATTTGATTTCACCTTAAATTTACCAATTGTGCACTCTAACCTATGTTAATATAGTTAAATATATATATGTGCACTACAAACATCTAAATACATCTAAAATGATGAAAATGAATTAACAAATATCCACATGTACACCGAATAACAAATATCCATACACTGCTTTACAAAAATCTACATGAATACATTGCACTTATAATAATATCCCACATGACATTTACTTATAGTTATATACATTGTGGTGACAATGTACACATATAGTTAGACTGACGCTTGTTTGAATATTTGTACGGTCAAAATCATCAATGTGTACACATATATTTTATTATTAACATGTACAATGTTTTACAAAACTCACATGTACACCGGTCATTTGTATACCAAATAGGTTTTAACATACATTTAGTTGTTTGAATATTAAAACTGTCAATATTGTCTGATAGCAACTGGAATTCTTTAGCATAAACAAAGAGAATCATTTTGGATTCTTGTGAAAAGTAAGCGTTTCAAGACTTTATGATATTTTATGATTTTAATAATCTTGTGTAATCTTGTTTTAGTTCACTGTAATTATTTTAAGTAGCATTTTAGGTGCATGTATTGTTTTTTTTTTGTATTTATTTATATACCACAGGGGCTAAATGTAAATTTGGAAGTTTAGAGGTAAGATTAAGGAGAAATCTGCATGTTTAAAATATTGGGGTCAAAATTAAAATGAGACAAAATTTAAAGAATTAGACATGCAAAAATGTCAAAGTTACCCATTGTTTCTCTTGAGCTTTTAATGCCAGTTGGAGGATACACCAAAGAGGAACAAAAATCATGACGATGATGAACCATGACAAAAATGAAGAGCTGAGACACAACAAGGAGGATTGAGCTATAGCGAGAATGTGATGGACTAGATTCAGTCATCGTTTGACACCACAAAGAAGATGAACGCAATAGCTTGGAGATCGAGCTTGACTGAGGCTCGCTTACAGTTTTGAAGCAAGAATATAGTATGTTGACGTGAGAAGACATAAATACCATGGTTGAAGCTTGAATCGATCACGCTATTGAAGTTGTCGTATATATCACAACTACACCACTATTAGAGATATAACTTGACATATTGCGAAAATAGATTAAATAATAAAGATAATGACTAAATACATGTTATCTTAAAATAAAATTTTAAAGAACAACATTCGTTTTACCTCCCAAAAAAACTTAAGAAGACGAAGATAAAATATATGAAAATTGTTTTATTTTGTTTGCTAGAAAAAAATGTGTTTACATTCTGTAGATAGCAAATGTTAAATTTAATTAAGATAATATCACTTAGTTACAATTTTATTTAGTTCATTTATAACTAGGAAGCAAGTTTGGCTAGGAAAAACTACCCTTACACCTTGTTCAAAAACGTGCCCTAGGCAGTCGTATACTCGCCAAAAAAGTGTAAATCGGTGGCTCACCGTGGCGTTTTGCTTTAATTCCGGTTATTCCTCGGAAAAAAATAAAAATTCCATTAATCTGTAGATTTGTTGTTTGAAAGCACATCTTAGGTTGTGGATCTCGCCAATATGTGTACAAGTAATCATATTTGATATGCCATGGATTTTACCTATTTTTAGTCATGGTATATAAGTGTTTTAGAATATATTTACTACGATATAGAGTCTATTTAGAGTATTACAGGTTTAGGGACGATTTGAAGGAAAGTGGTGATTTTGGTGTCTTTTAGAGTTTTGTCTTTGTAGAGTTGCACAGACGCATCAGATGTATATATGTGGATGGAGACCTTTTCACCGTTAGATATCTTCCATATTTTGACACAAGATATAGGTTTGATTTAGATTTCCAATGCCAACGGTGTGAGGTTAATCAGCATCTTGTAGTAGAAGTTATGCCCGTTTTACTGACAAGTGGTCTGTCTGTATTGTGAGATAAATCTGTCGAAGAGATAAAGGAGCATTGATCGGCGACACTTCCTTGGTTTCGATAGATGGTGATCCCAGAATGCAGGCCGAGTATATTTCAAGACCGAAATAAGCCCAGAAGACAACACAAATTATCAAGATACCCGTGGACGACTTGAAACCCTATTTATGTGGTTTCTAAGCCATTCTTGACGGCTAAGAATTATTTCTATTCATTGTTTTTAGTTCTTGGAGAGAAGATCAATCCTCTTCCAGAGATGGAACTTCTTTGGTTTTATCTTTTGTCTTTTATCTCTATTCAATTATATTATTCAGACTATGCTTTGTGTTCTTGTTTCTATGTTTGAGTAATCACCTTGTTAAGTTTAGGAATTTCAAGAGCTTAATGTCAAATTGATAATCAATTAGGATTGCTAGAATACCTATAGATCTCTACACCATGGTGATTTGTAATACTAGGATCTGGAATAGTTAGAATAGCACGGCAGTGTGACTAATTGTTTGAACCATATATCATTGGACAATTGAGAGGCATGAAAGTGCAATCAATTAACGGAACCGGAACCTTACTGGATTAGATAACTAGGCACATACGAGAGTTGGTCTATGAATCTAGTTGAACATAACCGATTATGTAGTTAATGCTTGTCTAAATATGCATCGATCGACGCTTTGTCCATAGCATCGATCGACGCTCCATCCAAGTCAACAAGCGACAGCTGAGATTGGAATTAGACATCTGATTAGTTATTGCATGTGGCAGGAGGCAGATGGATTACTTACTTATTAAAATTGAGTTCTAAAACTGAATCTATAAAACCCTTAGCATCCTTGAATTGTAGTTTTGAATCTCTTGATTGATAAAGTTCTTCGACAAAGAACGATAGTAGAATTGATCGATCCTAGTCAGTTCTATACAAACAGGTTCGCGATTCAACCTCAAGAAATCCAAGGATTTCAAATATGACCTACACACTTCTCTCATGTGGGTCAGCACCCTTAATGCGGTCTTTCTCATGAAAACCCCTTGGATCATATTGAGACCCTTGAAGACTTTGTGTTTGGCATCCATGAGAATGAAGCAACCAAAGACTACATCATCTGCAAGCTGTTCAAATATTCTCTCTCTGGGAATGTTAAAAGTTGGCTGAGACTGCTACCACCAGAATCTCTCACTACATGGAATGATGCCAGGACTGCATTTCTGAATGAAGTTTTCGATCATGCAAGGCCTGAAGAGATGAGAGATCAAATTTGGGCATTCTCTCAGGGACCTACAGAAGCTTTCAAAAGCTCTTGGGAGAGGTTTAAGAGATACTAAAGAGACTGTCCACATCATGGTTTTACGGAGATTCAGCTGTTGAAGAAATTCTACAAGGGCATTGTTTTGCGATTTCATATGATGCTGGATACTGCAAGCGAATGAAACTT
This sequence comes from Eruca vesicaria subsp. sativa, assembly GCA_932364175.1. NCBI lineage: Eukaryota > Viridiplantae > Streptophyta > Magnoliopsida > Brassicales > Brassicaceae > Eruca > Eruca vesicaria. Next base: position 174,896 of record CAKOAT010409599.1, on the reverse strand, counting down.
CGAGACATGAACCCCAGAGGAAGCTAAGAGACTGATTGAGAACTTGGTGTCTAGCAACAGTGCCAAAATTTTGGATATGCACGGGATAAAATCAGCTGTAATGGATGATGAGAAGGTCATTGAGACTGAGATTGGTTATGTACATGAATTCTCATTGCTGGAACATGCTGTAATAAAAGATGAGAATGAGGATCCCATTCAAAGGATGGAACTATGATGGAAAATATCCTGAAAATTTAGAAGAAGATGACTGACTACATACATCTGCGTTTGGATTTTTTCTACAGAGGGCTAAATGGAAATTTTAATCTTTAGAAACTCATATCATGAGGTTAAATACCGAGAGTAATCAAATTTCAGAAGTTGTAACGGGGCTGGAGGCTTTGGATAAAAGAAAAGCTGTGGAAAGTGAGAGGCACCATGTTGATGTCATCTCAGATAATGACTTTGGGAAGTGCTTGAGCAGGAAAAGCTGGAAGAAGATACTTTTCTTGTCGAAATTTGTATGTATGTAGGCAGTTCGTACTGGTGTCGATCGACACCAACATCTGAGCATCGATCCGCACCACTTTTGGGATCAGAAAAAATTGTTCAAATTCAGAGCCACCCAGATATCACCGTTCGACACCCGCATCCTCCCACCCTTCCCTACTTCGAGTTAAATCGGATGATGTCGATCCACAACAACAAAACAAAATCGATCGACAACAACAAGAGAGCGTCGATCAAAAACCATAGAAGAGCAGCGAGCGAAAACTGCCAATGCCATACCGAGTACATTTACCAGATCTTGATGCACACCACTTGAAAGCAACTTGAAATCCATCTCCTACATCAATTTGCTTGAATACAACAGAGAAGATAAGTCAGCAACCTGAAGAAGCACCAGAGCAAGATAAATCAACCCTAACTAAAACCTCTTTCGTTGAGAGTGTCGATCGATGACATATACCAGGCATCGATCGACACCAAACAAACAGACACAAAAACCTGCCATGGAGAAGTAGTCAACGAAAGAAGAAATTTCAGTTGAGAGGAGAGTGAAATCTAGGAACGCTATATTCCCAAACACCTCAGGAGAGAAGTTAATAAAGTGGAACTTGATGGGTTTCACAAGAGGGTAAAGAGAGTTTCTAAGGATATGTCTTTCAAGATGGCATATTATAAGTACATACTTGGAAATTTCTTCAGAGAGAGAAGAGAGACATAGGAAGAGATTGAAATGCTATTTAACAAGATCTGCCATAAGCCTAAGAGGACTCTGAAAAAAAAAGGAACAAGATCCTGGGAAATTCATGATTCCATGCTGTGTACATAATCATGATTTTCCAAACACCCTCTGCGATACTAGATCTGCAGTCAACATCATGGCCATAGACACTCCTAAATTATTAGGACTAAATATGGAACCTTCCCAAGATAGTTTAACTTTCGTGGATAACTTCAAGGCGAATGATATGCTATGAATTTTAACCATTTTCAACCATGATTTAGATATGTTTTCAAATTTCTCTATAACCATTTGGAGTATTTTTAGAGTAATTACAGGTTCAGGTACCCGTTTGAAGAAAGTTATGTTTTTGGGACATTTTTGAGACTTTGAGAGAGCTTTTGTCGAGATGACGAATCAATCGATTCTTGAAGAGCCATATCGATCGATGATCACCAATTATAATCGATCGACGCGAGTCCAATTTCGTCGATCGACGTCGAAACAATTCGATACTTAATGACAAATTAGAAGATTTCAACTTTCACAACAGTTTCATTAATTACATCTTAAGTCACGGGCCGCCTGTTAGGCTATATTATTAAGGTTTTGTACGACTTTAGAGGCAGACTTGCCTAGAGACCTTCTAGACCTAGTTTGGTGAAGAGCAACTTTGGTTACCATTGAAGAGAGAGAGAGCTTAGGACTATGGAGAGACAGATCTGATAGTACAAAACAGAGAAGATCTTGAACTCTCTTGTTTCTATTACTTTTTATTTATTCTTGTTCCTTATTTTCAATTAAGTTTTATTCTACCATCATAATTATGTCTCTTATGAATATGTCTGAGTAATCTTATTGTTAGATTTAGTTTTCTCATAAGGTTGATTTATGTATTGACAATATGACGGCTTTTAAGGTGCTTTAATTTAGTTCTTTAACCTAGTTGTACTTAATGCTAAATTTAGGATTGATCACCCTTAAATTTAGATCTGAGGATTAATTGAGATACGCGATAGTTTCCCCTTAATACGTGAACTAAACTACTTGGATCTAACTAACTAGATTCATACGAGAGTTAGCCTAGTAAGTTAAGAACAACATCAAACACATTTGCAAAGCTTGCTAGAATAGCCGTCCATCGACATGACTATCGTTGTGTCGATCGATATCTCGAAAGGTGTATCGATCGATGTTCCTAAGGATATCGATCGACACTTTCTCGTGGTCAATAACCGATAGTTGAGATCCGAGATCCAGACAAAGGAAACCTTATTGATTTCACTTAAAGTTTGAGTTCGTGAGCAATTAAATCCTTAAGGACCAAATCAAGTCACATACCTTTCATACCTGAGACAATACCTGAATCTATCTACTTTCCCAACTGATAACAACTTCAAAACAAGCTATTGAACAACTACCTTGTTCACCTCATTTATTTACTGTTTAAACCATTAAACCAATACTAGTCTAACTTTATTTCAAATACTACAATCTACTGTGTAATCTTAGTGTCTCTATTGATTTGATCCCTAAGTAATACATCTGATCATTTTAATTGAGAGAGTAATTCACTCCTTATGGTAATTTGAGTGATATCATCGAACTCATCAGGAATGATCAAGAATGTTAAGGTGGAGATAAGGGATTGTAATATACCGGTGGAGTCTTATGGTGTAGATATCAAATCAGACAAGACATCTCCACTTCTTTTTGGAAGAACCTTCATGGCCACAATTAGCGCAGTTTGTGATCTTAAGAAGAATAGAATGTGTCTGACTAATGTTGATGAAACTGTCTTCTACAATCCCGTGGAAAAGAAGTGAAGTGAGGAGTTTATTTCATGCATAGAGATGTTTGAAGATCCAAAACCTACAGCTAATTCAAATCGCGAGCCAGCAAAACCGGGATCAGTGTTACTCGACAACGGCTTTAAAATCGGTCGACAAGCGTACTTCAGATTCGATCGACACGAAGCTTTCAGAATCGATCAAGACCCTCTGGATTTCAGAGCAGATCGAGACAAAAAAAAGTTTAAGTCTAGGGGAAGGACCAGGAATAGGAAGAAGAACAAGTAAAAGAGTATAGATGCAGATTTCATGTCACTAGTCCCTTCACTATGTCAAGAGGGAAGTCTTGAGTATAGAGTGTGCGGCAGAGGAGGTCCTGAACCTTTAACCATGGTTAGAGTGCTATGTGATTCAGAGCTGAGAGAGAAAGGAGAAGTTTTTGCAAGAGCTTTTATCAACTGCATCAACAAAATGAGGAAGAGAGACACTGAGACTTGTTTTGTAGCAAGTTCTCCTTCTCATCCAGACTGAATTAGATCTCCAGTAGTCAAGCTAACGGCTAAAAATAAGCGCTGAGTGGGAGGAAAACCACTGTTAGACCTGAGGAAGACGAGTTCTGCAACAAGCATCGATCGACGGCTGGCCAGCATATCGATCGACAGAGCATCACGAGCACCGTTTGCCACTTAATTGTGCTGATCGACCCTCACATCCAGTAAGCAGGTATATCGTTTTTTCTTGTTAAATTTTTTACTTATAATTTATTTTTCCCACCAATCTTAGACTACATAACACTGGAGATAGTGTATTTTAAGTTTGAGGGAGGTTATACTAATATTTTGATTTATTTTGAGTAAAAAAACGCAGCAGAAAGTTTGAGGTGACCATCGGTCGACACTCACATCACACCATCGATCCACACTTCTTATGGAGTTTAGTATATCCGAATTTCTCTAATTATTTTACTTATGATTTAGTTTTTCCTAACTAAACTAGGATGGGATAACACTAGGGACAGTGTTATTTAAGTCTGGGGGTTCGCTGATGTTTTTATTTATTTTGAGCTTTTATCTATTATCTATTATAAGTTTTTCGAAGTTTTTATAGAGTCAGGAATGTGATTATGATCGTTTTAAATTTTTTGCTTATTATCAAACCACTCTATAGCACCATTCTTAGACTTGTTGACATCATAGTGTACTAGAGATACTAAATTGGATCATCCTGCCATTCAATCACATTTGCTTAGAAAGTTTGAAGGAACCTAAGCTGACCTCCAACCTAATATTGACTTATTTGCTTGCTTTGGGGCTTGGTATACATTGGATCTGATTTCTCTTTCAGGTCTGAAAGGAATAGTCTGTAATTTTTTGGTTTCCTTGTCTCTTCTCTTCGGAAACTATAAAAGAAAAAGATTGAGATGATTTCTTGAGATGCAGAGGGGAAGGTATATTATCGATGATCCCATTATTCTAATTCAAAGGAATGATCATACGTTGTGAAAGCAAGGGGTAGGTACATTACCGATGATCCCATTATTCGCCTACACTTTATCAAAATAAAATTAAAAAAAAGATCAAAATCCAATAAGATGAACAAGATGGAAGCCATTAGTACATGTCTCTATTCATGATTGAATTCTGAAAAAGATTCAGAGAAGAGGAATATAGGGAGAAAAGAAACCAGAATAAAATTACATGTTTACTCATATACCTGTTGGGGTAAGAGTCCAAGTATCCTCTGATCGATACTCCTAAGGTAAGGCCTGCACTATATTTTATGTAATAAATGAGCTTAGTAGAGGGGTGAGTCAAACTAGTATTTGCTAAGTTGTTGGTAGAATGGATTTGGTTGCTAAGCTAGGACATGGTATATAAACTATCTCTGAGGTTGGCACTTAGTTGAGGTGTTGCAACATATTAGAGGTGATAGTAGTGAGTTAAATATTTTGTGATTCCTTGCTGTTTTCAAACCTCTTTCAGAGAGACTGCATGTTTGTTTTGTTTGAGGACAAACAAAAGGGTAAGTCTTGGGAAGTTGATATACTTAGATCTTACCTACTTTTAGCCATGGCATATAAGTGTTTTAGAATATATTTACTACAATATAGAGTCTATTTACTTACAGGTTCAGGGACGATTTGGAGGAAAGTGGTGATTTTGGTGTCTTTTAGAGTCTTGTATGTGCAAAGCACAATGCACCAGATGTCTAGTTGTGGATGAAGACCTTTCCACTGTTAGATTTCGCCCATCTTTTGACACAAGAAATATATTTTAGTTATCTTTCTAATCTCACTGGTTTGAGGTTAATCAGCATCATGTAGCAGAAGTTATTCACGTTTTACTGACAAGTGGTCTGTCTGTCTCGCGAGACGAAGCTCTCGAGGAGATGAAGGAGCATCGATCGACGACACTGCCTTGATGTCGATCGATGGTGATCCCAGAATGCGGACCATGTATATTTCAAGACCGACTCAATCCCATAAGCCAACACAAATTACCAAGATACCCATGGACGACTTGAAACCCTATTTATGTGTTTTCTAAACCATTGTTGATGGCTAAGATTTATTTTTATTCATTGTTCTTAGTTCTTGGAGAGAAGATCAATCCTCCTTCAGAGATTGATTGGAAATCCTTTGGTTTTATCTTTTATTTCTATTCTGTTATATTATTCAGACTATGATTTGTGTTCTTGTTTCTATGTTTGAGTAATCACTTTCTTAGGTTTAGGGATTTCATAAGCTTAATGGCAAACTGATAATCAATTAGAATTGCTAAAATACCTATAGATCTCTACACCATGGTGATTTGTAATACTAGGATCTTGAATAGCTAGAATAACAAGACAGTGTGATTAATTGTTTGAACCTAGAATCATAGAACAATTGAGAGACACGAAAGTGAAATCAATTAACGGAACCCGAACCTTGCTGGATTAGATAACTAGGCGCATACGAGACTTGGTCTAGGAATCTAGTTGAACATAATTGATTTGGTTGTTAATGCTTGTCTTAAGATGCATCGATCAACGCTTTGGCCATAGCATCAATCCAAGTCAACAAGCGATAGCTGATACTGGACTTAGACATCTGATTAGTAATTGCATGCGACAGCTGGATTACTTACTTCTTAACATCGAGTTCTAAAACTGAATCTATAAAACCCTTAGTATTCTTGAATTGTAGTTTGAATCTCTTGATTGATAAATCCCTAAGTCTAGCGCTTTTATCTTATTGTAGATTCGATCTCTAAGTACTATAAACTGGTCATTTTATTTGATGGAGTCAATCACTCCTTAGAATAATTTGAGTGATATCAATATTATCAAAAAAAAAAGCAATGAAATCGTAAGAAAAAAAAATGAAAACGACAGCCAAAATCGCAGAGTTCTTAAATTGAAAATGGAGCCATTTTTGTCTTTTCTCTTTTTATTTAACCTAGAACTAATAAAATAAAAAACACAATACGCTTCAAACCAGGGTTACATGATATATTTAGGAGGGAACAAACCACTAGACCATGAACCAACCACACAATTTATAGACATAGTTAATATATAACACTTAATTATATAAATGCCCTAAAATAATCACTCATTAATTATCAATTAATCTCCAATTTTTTATTAATCGCTAGGTCTAATCCAAGTTTTCTAACAAGGCTGTTATAGCACAAACCGTCTCACAAACAGTCTCATAGTGTAATATTGAACTAGAAAACTACCCTAGAAGGTAATAGTTTCATGATATTACAAGAACTACAATTACACAAATGATTTGTGACATGCTTTATTTAATGTTATGAATAAATAAAAATGCCGCCTGGCCTGACTGTCCTAATAAACCTCTTAAATGCATATGATATTATTTTACCTAAGTACATTTATTGCAATCATAGTGGTCCATTTTTGGTCCTTTCTTGTCTGGCCGGTGTCCTTTAGCTAATTAGGCAGCTACCATACTCTTCTAAGAAAATATAGTTGGAAAATTTCATATACTGATTTAATTCATTACCATTTTGCTGCTTTACAAAACTTTAAAATATTAATTCTTTTTAATATCAATTCTTTTTAAATACGTGACAAGAAAATCCATATGCATGCGTGCTAGATTCTTGCTTTTAATACTGGAGGGCCTGTCATTTTAACAAGAGTTTTTAACATTGTAGGGAAGTTTACGTGTTTTTATGTCAAGATAAGGCAGTTTCAACTACTGAGGTAGTTTATATGTGAAAAGCCTTAACTTGCCCTTGAAAAAGGGTTAACTAGTGGGGTAAAATGGAGAAATGGTTTTTGGCTTTCTAGTTACATATATTTATTATTTTAAAGAAAATAGGAAATGTGTGGAGTCCGATGAAGTGATGTATTTGAAATCAAAAGCTTCTTCTTCAGCTCTCTTCAATGTGTTTCTTGATCCTCTTTCATGACCACCAGAAAACTTCAGTCAAGCTCGATCTCTTTCACCAAAAAATTTGACACAATCGGATTCTTCGTTTCATATTCTTCAATTAATCTCCTTTGTGCCGTGACAATAACTCGTGGTGGTTGTGATATCTGAAATCCGCCGCAGAAGCCATGTTTCAGTTACAAAATGAAGCTTGAAGAACTTTGGCCAAATCTGACAAAAAATTACATTTTTTTGAAATATGAAGTTCAAAATCAATATAGAAAAGTTCAAAAATTACGATTTCTAAGTGTATTTGACAATTAAAACTTAAAAGAATGCAAGATTATGAAAAAAAATCAATGGCGGCCGCAAAAAAAAATGATGCAGAAAACCCTAAAATTCTGAGAAAAACGAAGATATATTTACTAAAATGCCACTTATTAAAAAATAAAAATGAAGTAAAATAAAGATATGTACATTCGTTAGTGTACATGTGTACGTTCAAGGTTGCTAGTGTACATGTGTACGTTCAAGATTGCTAGTGTACATATGTATCAAAGCTAAAATCATTAGTGTTATACATAACACATAAAATAATGTGTACACATATCATCATGCCAAAATCAATTGTACACTTGATTATTTTAGTAAGTAACGACTAATCCACCTATATATGTACAACCTCTTTACATATATTGGTCCATTGTCGATGTACATGTGTACACATTACAAAGCATACACAAAATAACATGTCCATTTGTTTTAACCTTCTAATTTGTTCTAATTTTTTACGTGTCATAAAGTGTACACATGTCGTTTGTTATTCTTGCTCAAAAACAAAAGAAAAATTCTTATATGTGGGTGTTTATGCATCGGTATATACGTGGATAATATTATATAAGTGAATCTTTGTACATGATAGTAAAATTTGTGTGTACACATGGACATTATATGGTTGCACATTTTGAAATTAGCAAAATTATTCAGTTAGACAGTTTGAATGTAATGGACATTATATGGTTGTACATTTTGAAATTAGCAAAATAATGAGAATTTATTTGAAAATAAAAAAAAAATTAGTCATAGAAACAAAACAAACAAAATGACATGGATCAAATTTTGTAAAATTGAAATATTTTTCTTGGTCTGGATTGTGCAATTAAAAGTTTCAAATCAAATTCGTGGACAAATTTGAACAAATTAGAAACTTAAGATAAATTAAAGAATACACCAGAGTTGGAGGACCATATGTGAAAATAATCTAAAGTTCACCATTGTTGCTCTAGAGAAGCTTCTTCTTCCATCTGTGACCAAATCTGGTGGTATTCTCTTTAATCTATGAGTACAGTGAGGAGGAGACGACTTGATAACATATGGATTAGAGATCTCATGGAATTGAGCTGTGGTTTGAGGTCGCCGACAACTGAATTCTCCGACTGCTCCTTCCCCGCTTCATCCTCTCTACAGCCTCCCATGGATCTGTCACCTCTATTTCCTTTGATCCCAAAAAGATTTCTGGTTGAGACAACTATGACACAGAGAAAGCATACATATTGATATGAATTAGATGAGTAGAAAGAAGAACAAAATTTTTATTTTTTTAGTTTGGTGAGAGAACGTGAGTTCTGGAGAGAGAATGCTTTTGTTTTCTTGGTAGGACCATTTTAGTTAGATAAGTAACTTTAGTTATAATGGTTTGGTTTATAGTTAGAAAAAACTACCTTAGTAGTAGAAACTGTCTCAACATGTAAATAAAACTTGGAAACTGCCCTACAGTGTAAATGTTTCTTTTAACAATCCATAGGCAAGTGTATGCATATGCTGTCAAATATATATGTATAGCAGTGCGTGTATTGATATATAGAGTCCGACATGTAGAACAACTGCGATATGATTCTGATAGTACCAAAAATATATAAATATACAAGTATATATAAACATTCGTAGCTATAATATTTTGGTTACTATTATTTGCAGTGCAGTGCGATGCGGTTTGTAAACATTTGAAGCTATAATTTTATAGGCTATTATATAATATTGTATGGTGTTAGCACGCATGATGAGGTTTACATGCATCACAATATTTAACAAGGTACTGTACGATATGTGTATAATAATTTCAAAAAAAGATAATAATAATAATTTATATGTATACTAGTTAGTTCTCGAGTTATTATGTTTCATATATTGCACCGGTAAATAATATTTTGAGTTAATGTTGATATGTGTTTTAATGGGTTTTTGTCATGCATCATGAAGTTTAATAAGACAGTCTGATGTATACATACTACTTTAATTACTAGGTGTGGTCGGCATAACTTGTGCGGACTAATATATATATATATATATAAATATATATATATATCAAACAAATTTTAAGATAATTCTATATTTATTTAAATTAAAATTTTAAATAAGATACAAATTTTATATTAATATTATGTATTAAACTTTGTTTTTCATTTTTTTTATTTATGAAGTATACACTACAATTAAGAAAAATATTTTTAACTAGGGAAATCAACGAGGAAAATGTTTTCTCGTAAAGTTACGACGACATTACGAGGAAATAATAAATCAACGCACTTTCCTCGTAAAATCACGAGAAAAGAGTTTCTTCGTAAAATCGTAGTAGCTTTACAAGAAAACTACGTGGCTTTTGTGATTTCCTCGTAAAATCGACATAAGTTTTGCGTGGAATTTATGAAGAAAAGTTTAACTTCGATATAGCGAGGAAATAATAAGGATTTATTTATTTTAAATTTAAAAACGTGTATTTTACCTACATTTCTTCATAAATTCCTAGTAAATGTCACCTACCAAATTCGAAAATTTCTATAAATACCACCATTTGTGATTCATTTTCAAACTTGAAGTGGATCGGATTTACGAGGAGGTAAATTTCTTTTCTTATTATTATTATTCATTTAATTTATTTTTTTATCATTAACTAACAATAATCTTTTATTTGAAGGTCGTCTTTAAGAAAAAGAGACATATTGTGGGGATGGGTTCCGTTAACGATATCCCATGAGCGACATCGTCCTATGCTTAACAACAGGACAATGAGACTGCTCAATTCGGAGTTGCACGCGACGCGTTCTGATTTGAGCACGACGCAAGCTCAAATGCGTTCACTCGAAAGTTTTCTGGACTTTTTAGCGGTTGGAAATCCGTAATTGGAGATGATGTTGTGTGACAGGCGTGTACAACTAGGGATTCCACACCCACAGACATAGCCACCGCCACATCCACAGCCAAGGCACCATGAAGAGGACAACGAGGAGATGGAGAGAATGAGTGAAGACTTCGTCCAACAGTTTCACGAGCAACACCCCTATTTTTTTCTTTTTATTGTATTATAATTTAAACTTAAATATTTATGCATACATAATTTAATTTTCTTCTATTATTTAAATTATAAATTTTAAAGTTTTTAAAAATTATTTATTTATATATTTTGATTATTATATATAGGAAAAAAATATTTGAAGTAAATTCCTCGTAAATTTACAAGAATTTACTAGGATTTTCACATAGATTTCTCGTAAATTTACAAGTCTTTAACAATAACATAGCGTGTAATTTACGAGGAATATTTTACATTGCCTCTCGAAGATTTTAGGAGGATTTATTTACGTGGCTTTAACGAGGAATAGCTTGAGCAGGTTTTACGAGAAAGTGTTTACGTAGCTTTAACAAGAAAAATATTGTGAGGCCTTTACGAAGAAATACTGTAGACGACTGTACAATAATACTGTTCCTCGTAAATTTACGAGGAAAGCGCGAGGAAAATTCCGTTACAACGAATGTGTTACGATGATTTACGTTTTCTCGTTATTTCCTCGTAAACCCTCTTTTATGATGAAATAACAAAAAATAGCCGTCCTAGCTTTATTTGTGTTTTCTTGTAGTGATATATTTTGATTCAAAATCATCTCTATTAATAACCAAAACTATCATTACATGATTGGATTTGAATCAAGAACTTCATTTGTTTGTCAATTTAAAAGAACCTCAGTAGCACTGAAAGGACTGGAAACAGTCACAAGAAAAATATATATCAACAAAATAACAATATTCAATAAATATCATATATAATCAACAATTTAGATATTAGAAACTGTGACATAAAAAAAAAAAATATATATATATATATATATATATTACAAATATAACCTATATATTATCGCACACAAACAATTCTAGGAAAACATACAAAGATGATGCCTTATTAGATTTAAAGAAATCTGATGTTTGCTTTACATAACCAGGCGGCCAGAACACTACACACATGTTGAACGCATATCACCTGAATACTAAATATTCAAATCAGCATCAGGTCACAAAAGTAACACAACACCAAATAAAATCTATGTTATGCCAGAGAAAATTAATTCTTATTGAAGGTCTTCCTTTTGCTATGGGATTTTTCTAGAGGTCATTCACAACGTGACCAGTAATGTCGATAAAAACTGTTGAACAAAGATAATATAAATAGGATATACCGGACTAACCCCTAAAAACCCTAGGAGCGGCGGCGATGAGGCGATTTGTTGATCCCTACTTTCTTTGCATCTATCATCGTGATCTATACACTCTCTGGTGTTAGATTGAGGTGTATAACTGGTCTGAATCCTTGTTCGACTGGTATCGTCTTCGTCGTTACTCGTGGATCCTTTGATCTTACGATCCCTTGTGGCGCACGGATAGCAATTTTGCTTCTTTCATCGACTGACGGCGGTTCCTTCATATTAGGTCTTCATCGACTGGTATCGTCTTGATTCTTTCATCAACTGACTGCTTCTTCAACGGCGCACGGAAAGCAGTTCTCGATCAGGATCTCCTTCAGACGTTTCTCTTTGGTGTTATGATTCTCTTTGGAATCTGATACGCAAAGTTCCTGTCTGTTGTTTTGTCCGTGATTTGTTTGTTCAGATTCTCTTTGGAATCTGTCTCTAATATCACGACACGGTATACTCTGTTTTGAGATAAAAAAACAGAGTCAAACAGAGGATCTCTTTGTGTTTTACGTACGATGAACACATCTGCGAGTAATCACTCAGTTGATGTCAAAGGGAAGGGCATTATGGTTGACGATGAGGATGAGCCTTTTAAGCTTATAGATGATGAGGATTCTCATGTGTTGCAGGAATTTAAATTGTCTTTAATTGGGAAAATCCTTAACCCAAGGAAGCAGAATGTTGAACGGCTGATTAATTACATGCCAACGCAGTGGGGTATGGAAGATCGGATTACGGCGAATGACTTGGGGAATGGGAAATTCTTACTAAACTTCACGTCAGAGGAGGACATCAATAAAGTTCTTCGTCAAGGTCCGTTCCACTACAATTTCTGCATGTTCGTGCTTGTAAGATGGGAGCCTATCGTTCACGATGATTATCCCTGGATTATACCTTTTTGGGTGACAATAACGGGAGTGCTTTTGCACTTGTGGACCATAAAAAATCTCGAAGGATTAGGAAACACCATGGGTCGTGTTGATACTTTGGAACTTGAGGAGGGGAGGATGCTTATTGACATAGACACTCGGAAGCCCCTGAAGTTCACGAGGATGGCCACAGATTCGAATGGTGATGCAGTCACTATTAAGATAACCTATGATCTCCTCTTCAAACACTATACTACTTGTGGTTTTTAACCCATGAAAAGGAACAGTGTCCTTCGAAACCAGTGCTACAACATGTAAAGCCTGGTGTCTTTGAGCGAGTTGTGGATCCACAGGAGGAAGGGGGGCAACATGGAGCAAGCAGAGGTCAAGCGATGAGGAGGAACACTACTGGAACTACACACATTGGAAGCTCTACGATCCGTGACCATGTTCAGTTTGACCTTAAAGCTCCTATAATGGCGGCTCCCACACGTCCTAAAGCCATAGGAAATCAATGTTACAACGCTGAGTCTTATGCTCGCAGTGACGTTGCTCGCAGTGATGTATCTCAACATGATAGGGTTATGCGACGCCGGAATGAGATACATTCGAATGGACACAAAAAAGGACCGTACACAACAGAGCGCCATTGGAGGGAGAAGCATAATGCCCCTAAACAGCGGCAGAAGGGGACTGATGTGGCGAGCTCTCGTGATCACAAGTATCACGGACCGAGGAGAGGAGAAGGCCAGGAGTACGAGGAGATCTCAGGAACAGGAAAAGTTCGTGCAAAGTGTTGACCAAGGCATTGATTCTCTCCATGCTAGGAATGTGGCTTTAGGCAGACACTCTCCAAGGGATTATCGTGTCGATGATAATACGAGCTCTCATTCATCCAGTAATGAAGCCAGGTCTCGTCGAGGTATTCCTAAAATTGGTAGACCGGAGAAAGAAGATAATGAGGTGGATGCATGCTCCCCCAAATTTGGTTCTTATGACCAGAGGAAGGCGGGGCGCTCTACTATCAATGTTACCTATGCTGGCCAAGGTTTGACTGGAGATCTTGGCGTCAATGAAAGGCCTTTGGGGGGAGGTTATTGTAACTGAAGAACCGACATTGATCTTGGAGCCTCCTCAGCGAAAAAGACTAGCAAGCAAAATAACTTCTCCTAACATGCTTGACAATGTCACGATGCGCGAGCGAAGTGTGGTGCGTTCCTTGACGTACCATACAAGTGCCACTGGGACAGAAAATGAAAACACAGAAGTTATTGCAGCCCTAGCTGATATGGAGATCCCAGTAGATAAAGCCCTGGAAGGAATGGATGAGGACGACGATTTGTTTGATGAGGAGTTGATAGAGTTGGAAGCACCAGTGCGTAGACAGGACACACGACATAAGGCGATTGCTAGAAGTTCTAGAAGTGTAAAGGGGGCAAGGAGTGGAAACAGGAGAACCCCCAAGAAGAAAGATGTTCTACGTAGGGGCTCCCCACGGTTGAGAGTCCTAAACTCTACAACTCACAAGCCAACTGGCGATAAGGGTACCATGAGAAGTTCAAGCCATAAAGAGAGAATAGATCGCCCCAAGGTAAACAAACTCGGTGGTTCGATGGGATCCAAAAACCCATCCCACCTTCATCCATGAGGACACTCAGTTGGAACTGTCGAGGATTTGGGACTGACCTCACAGTTCGACGCCTTACGGAGATGTGTCAGAATCATCGCCCAGGACTAGTGTTCCTTTCTGAAACAAAGAACAGGAGGCTGCTGTTGCAAGACATTCAGACCGACTTAGGATTTGATCGTTTGTTTACCGTTGAGCCACTTGGTCTCAGCGGGGGTTTAGCTTTATTTTTTATGGATGATTTTCAAGTTAAGATTTTATTTTCGAATAATAGAATGATTGACATTGAGGCAGTCATTGATGGAATAAAAGTCTATATGACATTTGTTTATGGGGATCCTGTAGTAGAACGGAGAGAATTAGTTTGGGAACGTCTTACGCGTTTCTCAACAACACGAAATGGACCTTGGTTTATGATTGGTGATTTTAACGAAATAACTTGCCATGAGGAGAAGGAGGGGGGAAGGCAACGCACTGATAGTTCTTTTCTACCTTTTAAGCAGATGCTCAGTGATTGTGGAATGCTAGAGTTCCCTTTTACAGGGAACATGCTTTCCTGGGTGGGAAGACGAGCAGGAAATGCTACTGTTAGATGTCGTCTTGACCAAGCTGTGGGTAATGAGAACTGGCATGAGAAATTTTCTCATTCTAAAGTTCAGTATCTGAGGCTTTGGGGTTCGGATCATCGGCCCATCCTGGCAGACATTCTCAAAAAGAAGCCACGGTGATCGAAAAACTTTAAATTTGATAAACGATGGCTTCAGAATGAGGAACTCAGACAGATTATACTTGAAGGATGGAAATCACCAGATCTACCACCGGGAGCAAGTATTATGGAGCACATTAAAATCTGCAGGCGGGCGTTATGTGATTGGAAAAGGCAACACAACCTGAATTCTGAGAAAAGTGTAGAGGAGTTAAAGGAGAAGGTAGATCGATTATCCTCTAATGATGATGCCACTACAGAGGAGATAGCGGCAGCTCTAAAAGAATTGTCTGATGCCCTTAAGGCGGAGGAGTTATTCTGGAAGCAGAAGTGTAGGGTATTCTGGTTAAGGGAGGGTGATCGCAACACTAAATTTTTCCATGCTTTAACGAAGCAGCGAAGAGCGAGGAATAGGATAACTCAACTTTTAGATGCAGATGGGAATGTTGTGGAGGATGAGGAAGGCTTGGTAGCCATTGCTACTAGTTATTTTCGCCAAATATTTCAATCTTTAAACCATGAGGAGATTGAGGAGGCACTATCTGAAGTAACCACTACAATTACGCCTGCAGACAATGAGGGGCTCACAGCTCCAGTTTCAGAGTGGGAGGTTAAATTAGCCCTCTTTGCTATGCATCCTGAGAAAGCTCCTGGACCTGATGGAATGACAGCCCTGTTCTATCAGAATTTTTGGGATATCGTTAAGGAGGATTTAACTCGTATGGTTAATGAATTCTTATTTCAGGGAACTATTTCGACAGGCCTCACTGATACTAATATTTGTCTTATCCCAAAAGTTGAGAAACCAAACCAGAAGAGTCAACTAAGACCTATCAGTCTTTGTAATGTTTGCTACAAGATTATCTCCAAGGTTTTATGCCAAAGACTTAAAAAGGTTCTTCCAGATAGGATTTCTGAAACCCAGTCAGCCTTTGTTGCTGGGAGACAGATATCAGACAACATAATGATTGCTCAGGAATTGTTCCATGCCTTAAGAACAAAACCAAGTGGGCGCAATAAGAGGATGGCCATTAAAACAGACATGAGTAAGGCATATGATCGTATGGAATGGTCTTTCATTGAAGCCACCATGAGGAAGATGGGGTTTTCCGAAATATGGATTACCTGGATTATGCGGTGCATAACGACAGTAAAGTATAAGGTACTCATGAATGGACAGCCACGAGGAAATATTGTTCCGGAGAGAGGTCTACGTCAGGGAGATCCTTTATCCCCTTTCATTTTTATTCTATGCATGGAAGCGCTCGTTAGCCTTCTTAATCACGCAGAGAATCAGGGAAAGATAACGGGGATGCGCATCACACGTGCGTGTCCCTCGGTATCCCACCTGCTCTTTGCTGATGATAGCCTGTTCTTTTGTAAGGAGGAGCCCCGTGAATGTGAATAAGTAATGAAAGTGGTTAGGAAATATGGACAAGCCTCGGGACAGTGTATTAATTTTGACAAATCTTCTTTACTCTTTGGTAAGAGGATCGGTCAAGAGGCTAGGCAGGAGATCAAAGATACACTTGGGATACAAAATGACGCAGGAATGGGAACCTACTTAGGGATACCAGAGGATATCAGTGGCTCAAAGTGTAAGTTGTTTGCCTTCTTAAAGGACAAACTTCGGCACAGAGTGAATGGATGGACAGATAGATGGTTGTCCAAAGGTGGCAAAGAGGTTATGATCAAGTCAATCTTATTAGCTCTCCCAACATATGTAATGTCTTGCTTTTGCTCTCTTTGGAGATCTGTGATGCCTTGGCTAGTGCCATTGCGCAGTTTTGGTGGAGTTCTAACCCACCAAAGAGAGGCTTACACTGGACAACATGGGATAAGCTATGTCTACCTAAAGAGGAGGGTGGAATTGGATTTAGGATGATACATGAGTTTAACCTGGCACTACTAGCAAAGCAGTTGTGGAGATTGGCCCAAAATTCGGATTCTTTGGTGGCTCGTTTTATGAGAGGGAGATATTATAGATTAAGTTCGCCTTTGCGAAAACTTACTGTCAGTAGTCCATCGTATGTGTGGACAAGTATCTCGGCTGCACGTGAACTATTGATATTGGGGGTTAGACTTAAAATTCATTCAGGGTATGAAGTGAAGGCATGGGAAGATCCATGGATTCCCACAATCCCAGCGAGATCAGCGTAGGCTTCAGCTCCGGTTCTGCATCCGAATATGAGAGTGAGTGATCTTATTAATCAAGAAACAAAGTCTTGGGATCTGGAGCGGCTGGCAAGCTATGTTGACGCTGCTGATATACCTCTCATAAGGAGTATAGCTATTAGTTCGACCCATCGGAGAGACACACATTGCTGGAGTTACACTAGGAGTGGGCAGTATACAGTCAAGTCCGGCTATTGGGTAGCTCGTAATATACTAATGAAAGAGGATGAGGACTTGGTAGATGAACCTAGCTTTAAAAGGCTTCAAGCACAAGTTTGGAAGGTTAAAGCTCCCCCGAAAATGCGTCATCTTATGTGGCAGGTTATATCCGGCCAGGTGGCTGTCACGAGTGCGCTGAATCACAGACACATGAGATGCGACAATTTCTGCCCACGATGCGGAGAACCGGAGGAAACAATTGCACATGCAATTTTCCAGTGCCCACCGGCTTTACAGGT
Organism: Eruca vesicaria subsp. sativa; assembly: GCA_932364175.1. Lineage (NCBI taxonomy): Eukaryota > Viridiplantae > Streptophyta > Magnoliopsida > Brassicales > Brassicaceae > Eruca > Eruca vesicaria. The sequence goes on along the minus strand of CAKOAT010409599.1, from coordinate 157,151 downwards.
ATGGGCCTTAGCATCTATACCTACCAGTGTAGCTTTATTCCCTTTGGAGAGCACGTATTCGAATATGAATTATCTGTTCTGGCGGAAGAAGAGTATTGATGGGCCTGAAATAGAGAAGATTCTTATCCTTGGTTGATATGGTACATTTGGAAGGCTCGAAATGATAAGTTGTTCAGAGGAATAGATAGAGACCCTTTGGAACTGGCCCGGTATGCAGAGAGTGAGTGTCTTGCCTGGTTCCAAGCTAATGAGCAGGACGTTGTGACCACACAAGAGGACAGTGTTACTGAACGGCAGGCCTTAAGCCTACGAGATATTTGTATGATAGATGGTTCTTGGACCTCTATGGAGCAATTTTCTGGCTGTGGTTGGGACTGGAAGGATAGCATGGGAAATAGTCAACTGATGGGGATGCGTAATATGAGTAGAGTGGAGTCGGCTTTGCATTCTGAGCTGGAAGCGCTGCGGTGGGCAATGGAGAACATGCTTCAACATTCGCCATATCAGAGCTTTGGGACGGACTGCAAGGAATTGATAGCAATGCTCAAGGATCCCATGGATGGCCAAGCTTTTCGACGGAACTGGAGAGGATCTCGACGCTGAGGATTTGTTTCCCAGACTTTAAGATTTCTTATGTACCTCGATCTCTAAATGTTGTGTCCGATCATCTAGCTAAGACTGCCCGATCATTTTATCGGGATCTCATGTATGTTGGTTGTTCTATTCCGGTCTGGATTCCCAGACCACCTCAAGTTTGAGTAATAGAACAGCCGTTTGTTGCAAAAAAAAAAAAAAAAAAAAAAAAAAAAATAGGATATACAAAATACACTACGATCTAGAAAGTTTGAAACTCACCGACTGAGACTCGTTTTATAGTGACATCTCAATATTTCTGTAGATTTTTTGAAATAATTATTTGCCAACTCTTTAGGAAAATCATCCCATTTTAATTGTTCTAGAAGTTTATCTTAAGAAGTAAATGCTTCTTTCCATATTGTGGTATATCAATGATGGTAAATTTATTCAGAACACAAGAACCCTCTTAAGATAACTCATATCAGAAGTTACCAAGAAAATGTTCATCAAAAGATGCATAAATCCTCATCTACTGAAAAATTTAATCTAAACACTATGTGATTATCTCAAATCAACAAACAAAGTTAAAATAATGCACTTAGAACGGTATCTACCAGCACAAATTCAATCAAAAGCACCTTTCATTCTTTCATGTATTCAAAAATTTCAACACTTTAACTTTAGTCTTGTAATAAAATCTAACATAATCATTACTTCAAAAAGACAAACCCACAAAAGCTATCTTACTCTTTAAAAAGATACATACAGTTGGAAGAAACTTATTATTTTTGTTGAGAACTTGTGTATTACTTACATATAGAAAAATATAAATAAATAAATAAAGAAAAATATATATCAAGATAGAGATGATATAATATTTCATATTATTTAAACTAAATATAAGATAAACCTAATTATGATATTATCACTAAAATTTGTTAATGTCCATTTATTAATTGCTTTGAGTATAATGAAAAATCATCACTTAAATAATTAAAATTAGGTATTTATTAAAACTAAAAACTAATGACCGAACCTAAAACCATGGCAATTATGACAAATCAGAAAAATCAATAGTATAGATTTTGTGCTATTTAAGATCTCAAATTATTATGTTTCATATATTACACCGGAAAAAAGTATTTTGAATTTGATTAGTTGGTATGTGTTTTAATGGTTTTTCATGCATCATAAAATTTAATAAGGTACAGTGATTACTTATTATTGAAAAGATGTATATAAGGATATAATGATATAATGTATTAACTGACAAAAATGATATTATGCATTATAGTTCATATAATAATTAATGACTTGAATGTGATATTAAGATCATCTTAATTTTTTACTCTAAAATAGAGTTTAGAGTAATATTTTTTAAATCCTACAATTCAGATTCCATAATAGAGTATAATATGAGATTACTATACACAAAACAATTTATTCTTTAGTCATTACTTTATTTTTATTCTAAAATAAAATTGAGCTAGAGTGAAAGCATCTAGAATATAAAGTTACTCAAAAATTTATTGAGTAATACATTGAAATATAATATACCTAACTGTAATTTCATCACCAAAAAAAATAATAGCGATAATGAAATAAAATACGGGGATTTGCCAAATATGACTCAAAATTTGATTTTAAATGTAAAAATGTATCCCAACTCAAATCAAATGCAAAAGTAACTCAAAATGCTAGTGAAATTACAAACATCTTCTCATGACCAAACAAAAAACATGATTGTAGTTTACCATTATAACCTTCTGAGTAAAAAGACTTACCTGAAAGTCTTCTCATGCTGTAGATCTTAAAAATAATTTATAAATTTCATAAAAAATATTTTGATATGGGAAAGTTATAATATCATCTAATTAAAGATAATTGCAAATGATATAAATTTAGATTTAATAAAATTGAATTGTTTTTAACATAGATGAGTGAATGTAAGTTAGTCATGATATTCTATAGTTTAGGGTTTAGTAACTATGTTGTAGTATTATATGTGTTTTTAGGGTTAGATTGTGAAATTTTAACACTTATTTATTTTAAAATTAAATTTTAGCTATATGTGTTTAGTTTTGTGTAGATAAAACACTTAAGAAGTTTAATTTAGGTTTGATAAAGTTTTTGTATGTGATTTAGTTATATATTTTATTTTGGGGTTCTGGAAGACTTAAATTTTTGAAGATATAATGTATTAGAAGACTTACTGGATGACTTAACAACATTTTCCCGCTTAAAATATTAAAAGAATTTAGGTTTCTCGCCTAAAATCAAGTCTTCCAATAAGTATTCTATAAGTCTTCCACTGAAAGTCTCCTGGTGTATTAATTCTTAAAATAATTTATAAATATCATAAAAAAATATTTTGATAGGGAAAAAATCATAATCATCTAATTATAGATCTTTGTAAGTAATATAGATTTAGATTTAATAAAATTGAATTATTTTCGACATAGATGAGTGAATATAAGTTAGTCATGATCTTTTGTTTTTGATTTAGCGTTTGGTAACTATATTATAGTATTGTATGTGTTTGTAAGGTTAGATTGTGGAATCTTATTTTTTTTTGTTAAAAAAAAAATAAATTTAACCTATATGTGTTTAGCTTGTGTATATTAAACACTTTATAAGTTTATTTTTGAGTTTAATAAAGGTTTTGTATGTGATTTAATTATATATTTGATTTTAGGGTTTAGGAAGACTTAAATTTTCGAAGATATAATGTACTAGGAGACTCTGGATGACTTAAGAACATTTTTCCGCTTAAAATTTTAAAATAATTTAGGTTTTCCGCCTAAAATAAGTCTTCTACGTGAATAGTAAGTCTTCTAGGCGAATAGTAAATCTTCTGGGTGAATAGTAAATCTTCTGGACGAATAGTAAATCTTCAAAGTAAGTCTACTGGATGAATAGTAAATTTAGGGTCTAGAAGATTTTTTGGAAGATTTTCATATAGGTCTTCTAAAGTGAGGATGAAAATGAGGATGAGGGAGTAAAAAAAATCATTTAAAAAAATAATATTTTCGTAAATAATCAAAAACTCCTGGAATGGGTTAAAAAATGAAATGTCCAAGAAAAAGGTTTGATTTGGAATTTTGAATCACTTTTGAAGAAAGCCATAAAATACCTTAATCTTACTAATTTTATTTCATAATCTACATATAAATAAATTAAGAGATTTGATCATCAATATATTAATAGATGAGATATAATATTTTCTTTTGTATGCTTTATTTTTATATTTATATTTTGTATTATAATGTAATACTAGGTGTTTTGTCCGCACTTGCGGGCATAATTTTCTTATGAATAGTATTTATTAGTTGATGTTTCATTAATTTATTACTTATGCTTTCAAAAAGTACAAATCAAACATCAAATGATTATAAATGATAAAACTCAAACATCAGAAATATTTAAAATAATATATTTCTATAATTATTTTGCGTAATGTATATTTAATTATAATATTTATACATATATTTTTACTTAATTTATATTTAATTATAATTTTTTATATCTTAATTTTAAATTTTATAATAGAAAAACATATTTTCAAAATAACAATATAATGCATAAATTATTTATTTTATAAAAATATAATATCATAAATTCGTTTTAATTATATAATAATTACATAATAATGACATAATATTATAGAAATGATGACATATAATGAAAAATACTTAAAATCATTGAGAGCTTAACAAAATAGAAAATTTACTTCTTAAATAATTATTCTTGAGCGGTGATTTATATTTAATTAATAATAGATAATTTTCTATTTTTCTTTTAAATTATATAATATAAAAATATATTTTCAAGATGACAACATAATACATAAGAATTACCTTATTTGTAAAAGTATAATATTATTAGTGTTGGTGTCAAAACCGTAATCTCGAAATCAACGTCTACGATAACTTTTGTAAAAGATGGAATCATTGCTTTCCGCAAGAATTATATTACTAAACTCGAGAAATCGTTTTATAAAACTAGAAGAATCATTTTATAAAACTCGAGGATCGTTTTATAAAACTCGAAGAATCGTTTTATAAAACTCGAGAATCGTTTTATAAAACTAGAAGAATCATTTTATAAAACTCGAGGATCGTTTTATAAAACTCGAAGAATCGTTTTATAAAACTCGAGAATCATTTTATAAAACTCGAAGGATCGTTTTATAAAACTCGAAGAATCGTTTTATAAAACTCGAGAATCGATTTATAAAACTTGAGAATCATTTTATAAAACTCGAAGAATCATTTTACAAAACCGCGAAAAACCGAAACCGCCGTAAAACGCGAACTAGCTTCGTCCCGGCTAGTTCGCCCAACGGCGAACTAAGCCAAGCCGGCTTAGTTCGCCGGTGGGCGAACTAGCCTCGTCCCGGCTAGTTCGCCCAACGGCGAACTAAGCCATGACCGGCTTAGTTCGCCGTTGGGCGAACTAGCCACGTCCCGGCTAGTTCGCCCAACGGCGAACTAAGCCAAGCCGGCCTAGTTCGCCGTTGGGCGAACTAGGAGCGTCCCGGACAGTTCGCCGACCGGTGAGCTGGACCGGTCCGGCTCGGTTCGCCGTACGTCAACCGACCGTCCCGAGCCTCGATCTCCCGCATCCCCGATTCAGTGCTTACGTCCTTTGACACGGCCGTGTTCCGAACCACGGTCGAAATGCCTCCCGTTTCGTCTCGATCCGACCTATCATTCGAGTTTTACGATAAAAACCGTATAACTTTGTTTTCTCGGAAAGAACTCGAGGAAATCATATAAAACGGCAACGGTTAAACGAAACACCGAACATTGCCTAAACTATACGATTTATTCAAGATTTCATAAAAAACGCGTTTTCAGTAAAAACGTCGGGAAATCGTAAAAAACGGCAATGATTAACCGAGAAACGAGCATAGCTAAACTTTACGTTTAACTCGGGGAATTTACTAAATACGGCATCGGATCAAGAAACGATCTCGTATAAAGTCATAAAACGGATTTATCGTAAAACGACCCGAAAGGTATTAAAACACGATAAAAGTCCGTCTCGCAATCTTAACGAGATCCAACCCGAAGATACGATAACGTTTTGATGGTTTACTCGCAGAAGAAAGATAAATGTCAAGTTTGAAGATAAATGGCAAGTCTGATGATAAATAGAAGATTTCCGCGGGAAAAAAAGAAGGATCGAGATAAATGGAAGATTCCCGATAAACTCGAATCCGGGAAAAATGGAAAGACTGAACCGCTTGGGAGAGGAGTATATAAGCCAGAGGCATAGGGCAAGAGCAGGGGGACGAAAATCAGATCTAGAGAGGCGGCTGTTAGCTTAGAAATTTAGGACTTAGCGTTTAGACTTGCAAGCCAGATCCTTAGAACGTTTCGACGTCTAAGTTCTCCAATTCTTTCTTGTAACAGTTGTCGATCTATTATTCAATAAAAAGCTTTCACACAATTTCTTAATTCTCTATTCTTCGTTGTTCATCCATATTCTATTGATTTCGTTTGTTTTAGTGATTTCCGCAGAGATCCAGGACCTCGGGAAAATTAGGGTTTTCCCTAAGTTTCCATATTTGACGGAAAATCGATAGTGTGGATTTCGGTTCCTACAATTAGTATAAATTTATTTTAGTTATAGAATACCTACAACTTTTTATATCTTAATTTTAAATTTCTAATAGAAAAATATATTTTCAAGACACAACCTAATACATAAAAAATATCTTATTTTCTAAAAATATGATACTATTAATATAAATTTTTGTTAAATATATAATAAATTATATATAAAATTATAGAAATTATGATAAACTATCCAAGTTACCTAAAATCATGGAAAATATGATAAATCAGAAAACATCTAATTTACTTCTTAAATAATAGTACATAAATTTTATAATAAAAATATATTCTCAAGATAACAAGATAATACATATGAATTAACTTATTCTCTAAATTATCATATTATTAATATAAATTAGTTTTAATTATAAAATGAATAATAAAAAAAATTAAAGAAATTATGATAAATGATCAAAATTACATAGAATCATGGAGAAGTTATGTACTTTTCAAATAATATTTTGATGAATTATATTTAATTATTTAATATAATTTTTATATCTTACTTTTAATTTTTATGATAGGAAAATCTATTTTCAACATAACAACATAATACATAAGAATTATTTTATTTTAGAAAAATATAAAATTATTAATATAAATTCGTTTAGTTATATAATAAATATAATAATTTTTATATATTAATTTAAAATTCAAGTTTTATATATAAAAGTATAGTTCAAGATAACAACATAATTCACAAGAATTATCTTATTTTCTAAAAATACGATATATTCATATAAATTCGTTTTATTTATAAATAAATTATATATAATTACTAAAAAAATAATAAATAAATAAAATTACCTAAACTTATGTAGAATTTGACAACTAAGCAAAAACAAATCACTTCTTATAAAAATATAGTTCAAGATAACAACATAATTCACAAGAACAAACTTATTTTCTAAAAATATGATATATTCATATAAATTCATTTTATTTATAAAATAAATTATATATAAATATTGTAAATACAATAAATAAATAAAATTATCTAAACTTATGGAGAACATGACAACTAAGCAAAATTACTTTTTAAATAATAGTATAGATTTTATCAGTTAATATTAATAACAATAGTTGTTAATTTATGTTTATAACATTTTTTTATTATTTATGATCAGTAAAAAATATATAAAAACGTTTAAAATTATATTTGAAATTACAGTTCTAGGAAAAGAATTCACAGTTATCAAACTTTTAACACATTTTTGGAAATGGCTCGAAGATGTCTTGGAGATGCTCTTGTCTCAGCGGTTATTGTTGATAACCGGAAGATGCCAAAGAACCGGGTGTAAGTTTGGAATCTTGTCGGTTATTGAGTCGGTTTATCATCCCAAAGATCCATTTCGACAAGCGACCTGGTTTTGATCTCCATACCTAGTAACAATAGAGTTTGAAAATTCCAAATTTGAAGGAAGACATGGAAAAATCCAGTAATCTTATTATGGTTTCTTCTCTTTTAATGGCGTTTTTGTTTGCTTATTCTGCATCTGTCCAGCTTAATGATTCTGGTATTCACTTTGTTTCTTCTTCTACTCTCTTTCTCTCGAGATCATGATGTTAAACTTCACAAGTTGTGGTGTTCTTGCAGATTGGTATCTTTGGTTTCCTCTTTACGCACTAGCTTCTGCGGTTAATCTGATAAATTGCAGAAAAATATCTAAATCAAGAAGAATAAAACAGATGATAACAACAGCTCTTAGCTTGGGTTTGTTCTTGTTGGTTAAAGTCGTTGCAGAGGATGTAATAACAGAGGATACTGGAATCTTGTCTTTGGATCTCACTCATAGAGTAGTAAGAGAGAAGATCGGAAGTGGTTTGGTTGTAGCTTCTATGGTTCTGCAACTACAAGCTTCTTGTTCAAAACCAAAAGACAAGTCCGTTGACTTTGGTAAGAACAAGAAGAGGATTCAGTCCGGTTTGAAAAAACAACTTTCAAAACTTGACTCGGTTCTTGTTGATTTCAGGGATGGCTGCAACTGTAATCTTTGGCTATGGACTTCCCTTTTGGTTCTTCACAATAGAGAAGGGAGAAATCGAGATTTGATTCCTTTTCTTGTTATTATGTTGGCCGTATCGTCTGCATGTCGATGCAAACTCACAGGTCACAGATCGTTTTTCGTTTTGATGTCATATATCGACGACTGATGGCAAGTCGTTAATTCTTCATTTTTGGAAATTTCATCAACTTAAAATTTAACTTTTCTGAATTACATGCAAACAAACATGGCTGCAGATATCTGCAGACTCAAAAAAATCTAGAAAATTTAAATAGTACAAACTTCAATGGGAAATAAAGCAAAAGCTTTAAACAATGCTGCAAAGAATGACACTTAAAAAGCCAAAATCTTAACACAAATGACCTCTGCAATTTGTAGCTCTACAATGACATGAATGTTCATTTCCTTGTCCAGATGACACCGGTTTGCATCCATAGTCTCGCGTGAGCTCCTCTCCTGCAGCTATCTGTTGTTACACATAAAAAAAAAAGAAGGAAATATATTAGGTGAAACTTCTTCTTTCAAGCTAATAGAGAGGAAGCCAGAAGAGCCTTACATCTGTACTGGCGAATAGACCGATATGAGCAAGAAGGGACTCCATGCTTTCCACAACAACTTGGTGAGTAACAAGATTCGGGGAGCAGCTAGAGATGAAAAAACAAGATTGAAATTATTAAAGTCATATTGTATAATAATCCACCCAAAAAATGGTAAGGCTAAGACTCACCTGTGATTTATGAATCTTGAGACATTTCCATGAGTAGTAGCATCAATAACATAATCAGTCTCTCCCACTATTCTACCAATGTCGTTGATATTAGCATCAACATCATGTATGTAGCTGCAACCTTCTTCACCATACCTATGAAATCAATAGCAGGAAGTTTTAAGTTATGTTCCAAAACTTTTAAAGACAAACAGGCGTAAATATTTAAAAGCTATGTACTGGATTCGTCTCTTGTTAGCTTCTTGCTGATCAAGAACTTCTCCAATGTATTCACAGACGAATGTACCACGTAGTATATGTTCACAAGCTCGTAATCCCCATCCCTGTGGATTTGATCAGTCATGTATATATACTGGAACTGAAGATAAAACTAAAAGGATGATGGCTCACCTTGCTTTCTGTTCTAAAAACTTCAAGTTTTGTGTGAATTCCATTCTGTAAAACCCGGTTGTGACATGCTCTAGAGCATCCGCAGAGTTCATTGCATTCATAAACAGGATAACCCTCCTGCAACATTTCCACAAACAATCACAATTTAACCAGAAGAAAGAAAAGGAGTAGCTAACAAGATTCTAAAGTTACCTCCAAGATGATCCGTTCTTTGTCATCATATGGGAATCTACACCTCATGGATTTTCCATATATGTCTCTAGCTTCCTCAAAATCGTTACCGAAAAGGTACACATGATCACAAGTTACAGGCGAGCACACTGAACCTCGACAACCACACCTGTGTTGCAGCTTCTGCATGGACAAATAAACAATGTTACAACAGAGAGTCGCAATCTTGTTTAAGATTAGGACAGGTGAGATACCTCCTTTGCAAAATCCACTGTAGGATAAAGCATTGATTTTGTGACATAAGTAAAACATTCCCAAGGCCTCTCACACTGCTTTTGGGAATTTAAAAGATCCTCATCCACGACACAAGATATGGGAATTGGTTCCTTACCAAAGCTTATGTCATTGCACAAAACAGTGGTCTTTCCAAAAGGTATCTTGCTAAAATGACGAGCCTCCATGATACAATGACACTCATCCACTTCCAAACCGTTATTAGAAGCTTCTCCAGCCTCCATAGCTATCCTTACTCGATCATTCTCTTGTCTCGGGGTCAAGGGACATAGAACATTTGGGTCTTTAAAAGCCTTATTACATCCGTTAGAGCATATGTACCCTTCCTGATGCCACTGCACTTGTAAACCATGCTCACCACAGAGTTTTGCTGCCTTGAGATATATCCTCTCAGGCAACACCCCGAACTTAGCCTCCATGGAGGTCTCAAGACTCATCCTACAGCAAGCTGAACGAGCAGTAGACAAGATATCATTGTTATTAGGACGACGTTTCGCTTTCTGAATCTTTGAGAACAATATTTTCGAAACCACAGAGCAGTGAGCATCAAAGTTTGTACTATCATTAGGAGGTGGAGATAATCCAGCTTCTGTGCCGAGTGATTTAGAATCTTGCATCCTCCTCTTCATGTTTCTAATCCTATATGAGAATGCTCCAAGACTTTTCTTGAACTTATTCGGACGGCTAAGCCTACCAGACTTCATCCTGTAAGTATTAAACCTTAACCCTTTCTTCGGACCACGAGAGCCAACTAGACTCGGTTCCATGTGTTCTGCCTGATGGTGACGGCCAAGGTCAGGTAATAAGTTGAACTTCAATCCACAGAACTTGCATACGTATTTATGTAAACCGCTTGTATTCTCATTCTTTTGGTTCACAACAATCTGTGAGTTGCCTGCTTCAGGGTTTCGAGAAGACTCACCATTGGTAGTCAATATGCACTCAGAAGGATGCACAGCTTGAACATGTGTTAGCAACTGTTCTTTATCTCCAAAATTGCTGCCACAAGGAATACACTGAAGAAGCATACACTTCTCCGCAAACTGCACATGATGTCTCTCCTCTACATGAGCTTCTAAAAGTTGTCTCTTCACAAAAGAATGTAAACAAATTGCACAAGCAAATCCACTAAACGACCATTTATCTTCTCCTTTATCATCAAAACCATTGGTGATGGCAAGCATTGTATTAATAGATTCTGACATTGATGCATCATTGAAACCCCAGATCCTAGTTAATCTCTCCTTTTCATGGGATACTAACTTCATCAAGAAACCTCCAACTCCAGCGTCTCTTGAAGCTTCTGATATCGCCCACTCAAGCTGTTGCTCCATCGGGACTGAGTTTCTTAAAGACAAGAGACTTTTGAAGAGCTTGTAGAATACATCACAAGCTTGATGTAGAGGCAACTTCTCCTTACGCGATGAGCAACTCTTTAGAAGATCTACAAACACTTCTTTGGATATTATCCGACTCTTTCCATTCCTCGCACGCTTGAGCCAGTTAGGAACGTGTTGTTCGCAGTATAACGTGTGCTTTGTAGAGAACTCATTGCAAGGAACATAGCTGTTCTCTGAGCAAGAACCAACACACAAGTTATCCTCATTGCTACTACAATGTTCAAGCATCTCAGTGAAGCTTGTGGTTTCATTAGGCACACTTCCCTCTATTTCTCTAAGAGGCACTACATCTTGACATTGAGATGTTTCTAATGTTGACATAATGTCTGTTAGCTTTCTTTTAACCGGATGGGATGAGGAATCTATATCGGTGTGAGGACGGTGTTTCTTGCAGTACAACATTCCAGATAGAGACCTGTGTTTGCATTTGGTGCCAAGAACAGTGACTCCTCTACACATTGGTGTTTCACCAGTAGAAGAAGCCTCGTTCTTTACAAGTTTGGTAGTGAAAGGAGAAGAAGCTAAATGCACACAACAGTAAATATCACCTTCATTAGCCCACCTCACACATTGTCTTCCTTTGGACTCAATGAAAGCTATGCACTGCTGACTCTTATTCCCCAAACCAAATAGTTTCTTCACAGCTGACTCGTTTATGTTTCTGACTTGTGGTTGAGACAATTCATTAGTCTCTCTTGTTCTGACTAACTGTGAACCATTTGCTTCAACAACAATGCCATCCCATAAATCCAAACCATTTTCTGGTGATGTATTCACTATCTTGTTTTCATCTTTCATCACCACAAGACTATTTGTCTCAGTTTCAGTCAGTCCTTGTGGTGAAGTATCAGACTCTATCTGTGATGCGTTTGTTGTGTCTGCACGTCGAATCTCGAGTTTTGGTCTTTTACGGCTCGTCTGGACATCTGAGTTAAAGATGTTTTTACTACCATTCTGCTGTTCTGCTGTCTCTGCAACACTGCGACAAGATATGGAGAACCATTTTGTAACATCATGCTTCCATGTTTTCCATTCAGAGAACACCATTAGTTGCATCTGATAATCAGAAATGGATTTGACTTCGTTCCATCGGATAGAGTTGTCAAGTTCCTAAACACAAAGCAGACGTAGTTAAGAAAGAAAAATAAATAAATGTCTGAACAATATATTGTAAGTTGAGACTAGAACTATAAGTCACTACCTCATTTAGTAGTTCAATACTCTCTGCATTCACTGCTTCATTACACTTCTGTACCCATGAAGGAAACGAGTTTTCGAGCCAGTTTGGGTCCATGTAACGTTGCAAAATTATCTTAACAAACATAACACAAAGACAAGACATTGTTACAAGAATCACAATACAAAAAAATAAATAAAAAATGCACATGGGAGAGCTTACACTCTGAAGCTTGACAAGCATTCTTCCAAGATTTTGATAACTTATGCTTCTAGAAGCCTCCATTGCAATTTTTTTCCAGAATATTATATCATTAGCTGATTCCACAACAACCTGCAATATTTAAAAGTGTTTAAACCAATCCAATTCATACTTCAATTTCAAGCTTTATACCTCTGAGGGGAACTGGTCAGCTATGTTGAGCATACCAATGGTAAGCTTCCGCATAATGTTGCGTCGAGCAACGGTTAAATCTTTAACCATTTTAACTCCAATCTTGTGTGACTTATATGCAATAGGATCAGGGAGCTCATTGATGGACTTAACGAGCTGCATATCTGCCCACGAGTAGTTTTTTGTATGTGGAAAAAATATCACAAAATACTTTTTTCTATCGTGAGTTGGTTTCCCTCTTAAGGTAGTCAACGGCCAATCTGCTCTCGCACATTTGATTCCAGCTTGCCATTTCCCTCTCCACTATTAACACCAAAGACACAAAACATTAGACCATATGAATTAATTAACACTCAAAAGTCAAAACTCTAGAAAAGATGATGATAAAGAATAATCATTACTAGTATAACCTTCACCCACAATGCTATAGGTTCATCTTGTTGCACCCATTTAGGCTCATCTCCTTGTGCATTATTACCGAGGTTTTCGGTTTCTTTCATTACTAAATCGGTACTATGGTTCTCTGCATTTAAACCATCCAGCTCAGGCTTCAATACCAGTTCATTAACTGTTGTCTCTTCAACAACAACGTCGTCAAGTAGCATTTCATCCATTATAGTCCACCAGGAGTTTCTACTTGTGAGCTCGAACAAGATATAACTTCTATTATCACCACTTACAGATAGTTCAGTTCACTTGGATTTGATCAAATCACACATTCTGATGGGAACAAAAAAATAAATCAATTAAGCAAGTAAACAGTAGCAACATAGGACCCATGTCCATATTACTTTCCTAATCAATAATATGATTTAAAAAAAAATTTGACTAGATATCAGAAATTTACAGACATACGAAGGCAATAACTATTACATGAACATTGATTCTTGTGAGAATGAAAGAATTGATTAATCTACTAATTCAGCTAGAAAATCAGATCTTATGAAGTAATTAGTCTTGATTGGGCTATACCCGCAGACGAATCAAGACAAAAAAATACCAAGAATTGATCTAAGCCCTGCATTACAAGGAGTAATTGATAAAACCCAATATTGGGATCATAGAATTATAAATATATCATATATATATATATATATATATATATATATAAAGGTAAGTCCATAGATCAAAGAAACTGAAGAGAAAAAAAATACCAATCCGAAGATTCTGAATCAAACCCAGGTGCCCAAAAATGTTAAAATGCACTAAACAACTAATCTTAGATCTAATATTTTTACTCTAATGTCTAATAACACGATGAACTTGTTAGGAGACTCATGGAAACAGGCATGGCGGAATCAAAGGGCTAGGTTACGAAAGAGGAACCAAACCAAAAACAAACGATAATGGTACCACACAAAAAAAGAAGAATATATAAAGTGGATGCACATCATGTATGTGACATAAGTAACGAAACAAAAAATGTTTTTAACATAAAAACTGGAGTATGGGCATAGAAGGTCACACCTTGTTGATCTGTAGATTCGGATTACAGAAGGTTGAATCTAACGATTTAGAGATTTATTAACTTTTTCGTACAGTAACTCTTTTCTTCTGAGTAATGAAGATTTTTTTTAGGTCGAGGGCATCGGTATTTGGGCATGTACCATGGCCAGAATGTCGAAAAAGAAAAGATAACTTCTATGCTATAGGCAGGGATAACTTATTATTTGTGTGGTTTATAAAAGAGAAATTGAATTACAGAATAAAATAATCTAATCTAATAAGAAAGGAAATATATATGTATACGTATATATGTTTACAAATGTCAAATGGTACGTATAATATACAGCTAAATATATGTCTTGCATCTCTTTTATTAAAACAAGAACATTCATCGGACCGAAGTATTATTTTATAAATTTTAAAATATAATACCTATTTAATTCTATGTTAATTATAAAAAATATTATACTACTAAATATATTTTCAAACAACACAATAGTTAATCTTGTTTCCAAAAAATATAACACATTAGATAGATCTCATAGTACAATAGTTTTTTATTTTATTTTAATTATATGATAAATCAAACAATTGACTAAAATATTCAAAATAATTTTTATAATATCAGAATAAGTATAACTATTTTCTGCAGCCTTAGAGTCTACAAAAATAATTTCATTTAATCTAAAAATAAATAAATAAATTAATTATTTTATTAATATTTTCATAAATAAAAAATAGAAATTTGCAAAATATAATTCAAAACTTGGTTTCAAATGCAAAAATAAACCCAAACATGAATCAAAGGCAAAAGTAACTTAAAAGTCTATTGAAATTACAACCAGCCCATTGTGAACAAACAAAAAACCCAATTTTTTTTACGTTTTTAACCCCGTAAGTATTCTATCCAGACGATTTAATTGAAAGTCGTCTAGTATAGTTATTCTTAAAAATAATTTAAAAATTTTATAAAAAATATTTAGATAAGTGAAAAATTGAAATCATATAATTAACATATGTTTTAAGAGATATAAATTAAGATATAACAAAATTTAATTGTTTTCAACATAGATGAGTGAAAGTAGTGAGTCATGATATTCTTTGGTTTAGGTTTTGCCAACATATGTTGTAGTATTGTATGTGTTTCTTAGGGTTAGATTTTTGAAAGTATAAATGTTTTTTTTGAAAAATTTAAAATTTACCTAAGTGTGTTTATTTCTGTGTATAGTAAACACTATTTAAGTATAATTTGATTTTAAAATGTGGTTAGTTAGTTAATTTAGTTTAGGGTTTAGGGTTTAGGGTCTAGACGACTTACTATTAAGTCGTCTGGTAAATATATTTAAGGTAGACGACTTACTAGTAAGTCGTCTGATGTATAGTATCAACAGACGACTAATAATTAGTGGTCCAAACCGGACCGAACCTCTGATTTTACCAATTTACTTTTAAACCTAACCGATTTTTTACCGGACATATACACGATTTTTTTTTACTCACCCTTTCGCGAAATTCAGAAAACCCTAACGCCGGTTTTCTCTCTGCCTTACCACCGTCGTTATAACCACCGTTCTCACCGCCGCTTCCTCTATTTCAAATCTGAGAGGAAACCCTAGCGCCGTTTTTCTCTAAACCCTAGCGCCGTTTCTCTTAGATGCGTTTCGTTGAACTCTGCCGCCGGTAAGTTATATCTAAAGAAGAACATGAAACATCGTTCTCATCGTGCTTCTTTTTTCACATCTTTTTTTGCAGATCGATAACCGTTGTGTCGAAGGCGACTATATCTTCTCCGAATTTTCTGGTGAGTTTTCCAATGTTCTACTGGAAGTCTTGGTAGACTTATAATTAAGTCGTCTGGAAAGTCTTCCACCTGGAAGACTTTCCAGATGACTTAAATATAAGTCTTTCAACTGGAAGACTTGACAGACGACTTAATTATAAGTCGTCTGAAAAGTCTTCTTGACTTATAATTAAAATGTTATACTGGATAGTTGTGATTTGAGAATGTTGTCTTTGATTTTGATTGTTTTGTAGGAAAAAAATGGATATTCCAGAACTCACTCGTAGGATATATACAGTAGGGCAAGAGCCCCTCCATTGCATAGCATTTCGTATCATCCGTGTACGAATTTTTATACTGCTCTAAGGAATGCTCTTAATGATGAAGAATATAAAGAGCTGAAGGAGTCTAAGTTGGGAGTTTTCATCAAGTTCCAAGAGCTGGATTTTTCATGGGCTTCAAGGCTGGTTCATTACATGCTCGGTTTGCAGCTCGACATAAAGAAGAAGTATGAGCTGTGGAGTATTGTTGGTCCACAACCTTTGAGGTTTTCACTGTTAGAGTTTGAAAACCTCACTGGTCTAAACTGCGAGTACATCGAGGACCTTGAGAGACCAAACTGTCCTGTTACAAAGTAGTTAGCTGATTCCTGGGAGTTGTTGGGAGTTAATATCGAAGCTGGGCCAACTGCTGATCAGATAATAGCAACATTTAAGAGATGTGGAAGGTGGTCTCCGGATGATCGCAAGCGGCTCGGGTACCTTGCCATCTTCACTGGATACATTGAAGGGAGGAAGTTTTCAACCCCTACACGGGCTGTTCTGGCAAGGCTAGTGATGGATCTAGAATGGTTTGAGAATTATCCATGGGGGAGAGTCGCGTTTAAGGTATTGATGGACTCTGTGAAGGGAAAAGATATATCCGGTTGTTACACCATTGATGGGTTTGTACATGCTCTCCAGGTCTGGGTGTACACATCTATGCCGGAATTGGGTGCTACTTATGGTAATCCCATACCAAACAATCCGTCTCCACCGATACTGGCTTACAAGGGTGGTAAAGGACGAAGATGCTTTAAAGAAGCTATTGAAAAACATGTATTTACTTCAATCCAAAAGACTTTTTAAAAATTATGAATATGTCATCTGGAAAATCTTCCAGCTGGACGACTTAAACATAAGTTGTCTGAAAAGTCTTCCAGCTGGATGACTTAGCAGACTACTTATTATTAAGTCGTCTGGGTAGTCTTCCCGGAAGACTTAATAATAAGTCCTCTACTAAGTCATCCAACTGGAAGACTTTCCAGACGACTTATGTTTAAGTCGTCTGCTAAGTCGTCCAGCTGGAAGACTTTCTAGACGACTTATGTTTAAGTCGTCCAGCTATAATACTTTACAGACAACTTAATCATAAGTTTTCTGTGAAATCTTTTCTTTCCATCTTTCTTACTCCGTCAATATCTAACTTTATATCTTCTATTTACTGCAGACTAGGGTGATGAACTTTATTGAGAAGGGTATTGGTGAAATGTTTCCAAAATGGGACTCTGATGCTGAGGACTCGGCCGCGGAGAACATAATAAAACTCATGTATACAAAAAGACCATGGAATTGGACCATGGATTGCTGGGAAGTCACCGGTACTTGGGTCAAGACAATGCCGGCAGCAAAGAAAGCGAAGAAAGCGATAGTTCTGATGGAGGAAGAGAGTCCAAGACCTCTTAAGAAAGCTCATAAAGAGCATATTGAGGGGCTACCTGCAGAGGTAGAGGAAGAGGACGAGGAAGAGGAAGACGCAGATGAAGAGGTAGAGGTGAGTACCAATGTTGGTGGGATGACCAAAGAGGATATTGAAAGAATCGTGAAGGATTCTTTGAAGGATTCTTTGAAAGACGTACTCGATGGCATGACTCAAGGGTTTGGGAAGTGCCTTACGGAGATGAAGTATCTGTCTGAAAGGGTGGAAGCTGTGGAGAAGATCCTTAGTATCACCAAAAATCTGAAAGGGGAATCATCTCAAAAATCTCAACCTAAAAAGCATGAACTCAGGGTTAGTAAAGCATCCTCTCGCAACAAGAAAATGGAAATGGATCTTGA
This sequence comes from Eruca vesicaria subsp. sativa, assembly GCA_932364175.1. Lineage (NCBI taxonomy): Eukaryota > Viridiplantae > Streptophyta > Magnoliopsida > Brassicales > Brassicaceae > Eruca > Eruca vesicaria. The sequence goes on along the minus strand of CAKOAT010409599.1, from coordinate 139,074 downwards.
TGGAGGGGAATGTGAAAGTGTAAATGGGTCGAACACGAGAAAGAAGAGTTTGCCGAAGGGGGGTAAAGCGACAGAGGAAGAGGCATGTGTTACTTCCTCGAAAGAGCTGAGTATAGTTCCGAACCAGGAAAAACCTCCAGAATCGATCCTTCCATCCAACCTTCCTCCAGAATCGAGCCTTCCTCCAGAATCTAGCCTTGAACTATTGGAGAAACAAGAACCCACTATTTCAGATCTAGTGAAGGAGCAAGCTAGATATCAGGGGAAGAGGGAAACCGCTTTGGAAGAAATAAAATGTGCGAAGAGTGAACGAGCAAGGAAACTTGCTGCCTCACAGCAATCTCCTTATATGGCAAACAGCACGGCTAAAGTGATCATTCCAACCAAAAAGGCCAAAGCTCTACTCTATAATCCTTTTGAACTAGTTAACAAGACCAAATTTAAGGAGCTCGCTGACTGGTTGAAAACTGATCCGTAAGTGATTGTTTTCCCATACATAATAGTTTGCTTTAGTCTACAAAACTGATTGCTTTTCAACATTTTGTGTTTGCAGTCACTATGACACACCTTTCGATGATAAACCACATACAACACCAACTAAGTAGTACCACATTCTCCGAACCTACTTATCTTGGCTGCACGACTGTGTAAGTCGTCTAATATCTTTTCACTATATTTCCATGTAGACGACTTAACACTACAAGAAAACTAAGAATTTACTAGGAAAATAATTCCTCGTAAATTTACTACTAACTTACTTCGGTTTTACGAGGAAAACAAGTTTCCTCTTAAAGTCCTCGTAAAGTTACGAGAAAACGTTTTCCTCGTAAGTGTGGGAACCGAAATTCACCTACTGTCAATAAATCGTAAAAAATGAAACTTCGGGAAAATCCTAAGTCTCCAGAGGAACCGACTATCTGCAGAACCGCACAACGAAGATTAAGAAAACGATAAACTTAGAATTTAAAAGAGAATAAACGAAATTGAGAGCAAAGAGGTTATTATTCCGAATCTGCATAAGAACTGGTACAAAAAGAGTACTCGAAAAGTCTAAGAACGAAAAACCCTAATTGAGACGCAGCTCGCTAACAGAAAACGGAAATATTCCTAAATGCTAATTTTGGTGGTGAGAGCTCTGAAAATCGTGTCCCAGCTTCTGCCCTATGCCTCCTGCTTATACACTCCTTCCTAGGCGGTTTTAATCTTTCCATTTCGCCCGAAACCGAATATATCGGGAAGTTTCCATTTCTGTCAATCCTTCCTTTTCTTCCACGGAAATCTTCGATTTATCTTCAAACTTTCCTTTTGTCTTCTGTCTGCGAGTAAACCATCAAAATGTTATCGTATCTTCGGGTTTGATCTCGTTAATATCGTGAGATGGGTTTTTATCGTGTTTTAGGACCTTTCGGGCCGTTTTACGATAAAAACCGTTTTACGACTTTATACGAGACCGCTTCCTGATCCGATGCCGTTTTTTACGATTTTCTCGACGTCTTTTATTAAAAAAGCGTTTTTATGATCTTAAAGAAAAATCTCGGATAAATCGTATAGTTTTAGGCGATGTTCGGTGTCTTGCTTAACCGTTACCGTTTTATACGATTTCTTCGAGTTCTTTTCGAGAAAACAAGGTTTTACGGTTTTTATCGTAAAACTCAAATGATAGGACTGATCGAGACGAAACGGGAGACATTTCGACTGTGATTCGGAATACGATCGTGTCGAGGGACGTATGCCTTGAATCAAGGATGTGTAAGATCGAGGCTCGGGATGGTCGGCTCGACGTACGGCGAGCTAGTTCAGCTTGGCCAGGTCGCCATATGGCGAACTAGGCGATAAGAACCTGTGGGGAAAAGTCAGCACCTCTTAATTCGCCGTTGGGGAGTCTCTAGTTCGCCTGCTGGCGAATTAAGCCAAGCTGGCTTAGTTCGCCAGCAGGCGAACTAGTCGGGGAGTGCCTAGTTTGCCAGCAAGCGAACTAGTCGTGACTAGTTCGCGTTTTGCGGCGGTTTCGGTTTTTCGCGGTTTTGTAAAACGATTCTCGAGTTTTATAAAACGACTTCTCGAGTTTTATATAACGACTTCTCGAGTTTTATATAACGACTTCTCGAGTTTTATAAAACAATTCTCGATTTTTATAAAACGATCTTCGAGTTTATAAAACGGCTCCTCGAGTTTTATAAAACGATCTTCGAGTTTTAGAAAACGATCTTCGAGTTTTATAAAACGATCTTCGAGTCTTATAAAACGGCTTCTCGAGTTTTATAAAACGATCTTCGAGTTTTATAAAACGACTTCTCGAGTTTTACAAAACGATTTCTCGAGTTTTATAAAACGATCTTCAAGTTTTATAAAACGGCTTCTCGAGTTTTATAAAACGATCTTCGAGTTTTATAAAACGGCTTCTCGAGTTTTATAAAACGATCTTCGAGTTTTATAAAACGATCTTCGAGTTTTATAAAACGATCTTCGAGTTTTATAAGACGATTCTTGAGTTTTATAAAACGACTTCTCGAGTTTTATAAAACGATCTTCGAGTTTTATAAAACGATCTTTGAGTTTTATAAAACGACTTCTCGAGTTTTATAAAACGATCTTCGAGTTTTATAAAACGATCTTCGAGTTTTATAAGACGATTCTCGAGTTTTATAAAACGACTTCTCGAGTTTTATAAAATGATCTTCGAGTTTTATAAAACGATCTTTGAGTTTTATAAAACGATTTCTCGAGTCTTATAAAACGATCTTCGAGTTTTATAAAACGATCTTCGAGTTTTATAAAACGACTTCTCGAGTTTTATAAAACGATCTTCGAGCTTTATAAAACGATCTTTGGGTTTTATAAAACGACTTCTCGAGTTTTATAAAATGATCTTCGAGTTTTATAAAATGACTCTGAGTTTTATAAAACGACTTCTTGGGTTTTATGAAACTATTCCTTTTGTATTTTTTCGGGGAATTTTGGCTATTGATTCCGTCGTACCGATTTTGACCCCAACAGTTAGCCCCCAGCTCGCTAGAATCTTGAGCCTTTAGCATAAGGTTCTTGCGAGTGGTTAGCCAGTTTTAGTTAAGTTAGGCGGAATTAATGGTTGAAAGTTCCGTTGAAAGTGATCTTTCCACTCTCCAGGAAGCATAAAGCGTTTAAGATTAGGGCTGTGCCTTGTGAAGGCTGCCTACGTACCCTTTTGAAGGGATCAAGCCTTTCATAGTTCGTTTCGGAGTTACGGTTCGTATGACCTGTTTCCTAGCAAGACCTTTACGGTCTAGTTATATGTTGTGTAGGAATTATCGAGCATATTGATGTCGATGGCATCTGGACCTTTGCCGGCCTTGAGACTAGCCTCGTAGGCCGTTTGGTCTGGCCGAGCGTGGCCGTTATAGTTTTCGGACTGGCCGTGTGCGGCT
>CAKOAT010409599.1:23290-135570 GCA_932364175.1 Eruca vesicaria subsp. sativa | reverse complement strand
TGCGAGTTGTCGTCTCGCATTCCTTTTTCCCTTAGTGTATCGCCTTATTCGTTTGCCCGTTTTAGGATGTTTAGTAAATCGAGTGAGCGTTTAGATATAGAAGAAGAGACATGCCTTTAGGATCTCGATTCATGCCTTGAGACGTTAGCGACCAGTGTGCTGGGTTTAGGGCAAGACCTAGGTTTACTTTTGGATTGAGGCTATGCGATGACTAGTCGGCTTTCGTTTTGCCTGTTGCGATTTTAACCTGATTCCATACCGATTTAGAATCCGCGATAGGTTCTCGGCTTATATGATTCGTCTGGTTGGAACCGAGCATCTCACCAGGAACAATTTCTAAGTTGCCCGGAAGTGTTGACCAAAAGTTTGGATTTCTTTTATAGCGCTATTACCCTTGTGTCGGGTGTTCGAGAGCTATCTCTGTGAGATAACTTAAGTTTGTTTAGGACTGTTGCGAGTTTGTTGTGATCAGCAACAAACTTTTTAGGCGATAAATGTTTACGTTGTTTTGGCCTTCGCGAAGGATACATACGTTAAGAAGTTTTGCGTAATTTTATAGTCGCGGACGGACTGTTAGGTCTTCCAAGAAAATGACTTTATCGAGGAAGGCATTTATGTTGAAAAACTAATCTCCGGGCGTCTGCGACGTCTCGCAGTGCCGAAAGTTGGTTTTTATTTTATATGCCGCGTTTCGTGTTCGGAACGTTTGCGGGCTCGAAGATGTTGCACGGTGTTGCGAGGGTTTTGACTTAAACCTCCTTTGCGGAAACACTTTGACTTGCTTGCGAACATTCGCAGCCAAAACTTATGTTCCTGTTTGGATGTTAAATAGTTTGATTTATGCTAGGGCAGTTAGGACCGAGGGGTCGCGTAAGTTTGCTCCTGAAATTTCGCAGAGATTGTCTAACCGCATGATTGCGACGAGAGATGTTGTATATTCCTCGAGATTATTTCCCAGACGGTTTGGATCAGTCTTTAGCGCCTAGATGGTTCTTAGATTGTCGTTTTCTTTTGGGATGATTTTGACGAGGCGTCGCATTGTCCGGATATTTTTCTGTTTGTTTTGGCGAGAGTTTGCTTTATAGAAAGTGTTTTCTCGAAGCGAGGGAAAATATTCGACGAAAGGAAAATAGATGAGTTTCCTTTGAAGGATTCGGATGATCGATAACCTGGGTTGGTTAAAGACTGTGGTAGATTGGCGATGACTTGGGGTATGTCTGGTTTACGAAAATTTCTAGGAGCGAGTCGGTTTTAAGACGACGTCAGCGTCTCTCGCTCCTTCTTTCTTTTAGGAAATGAGTACGTTCGAATGCGTGACGATCATTTCTCGGTTATACGAGAGATTGGATCGGTTTGCGAGTTATACCTGAATGGTTAGAGAACAACAAATCGAGATAGACAAAAATTGCTTACGACTTAGCATGCTACGCTATCCTCTAAATTCTAAGTTCTCTAGGCAGTTTACAAGACGTTTTCGTTTCTTACCTACGAGAAATTAGAAGTCTAATAAAATTTTCAAATCGGACATACCTTAGTTTCATCGATGATTTGGGATCATCCATTCTTCGTTCTTCTTCTTTTGACTTACCGGTCTTCGACGAATTACCGGATTTAGTAGTCTTTTGGCGGATTAAGTAGTTGTTGCTGCGGAAGTAATTTCCGGATGTTTGGAATTTGTTTTTTGCGTTTTCGATAGTAGCGGAGATTTTATAATATTCTAACTTTGTCTTTATTAAAAAAGTTTCAAAAAATTTTCGATTACAAAGCGAAAGTTCTAAAAATTTGGGAGTATACAAATACTCGTATACTCACCCACTCCCCCCCCCCCATTTTGGAAGGGGGGATAGCTGAACTCGTCTTTTAGGCGAGCTGCCTACGTATTCCTTTCGGAAATCAAGCCATCTCATAGTTCTGATTGTTTGCGCGAGTGTGCTTACTCGGCTGTCGTAGACTTCTCGATCGCTTCAGTTGTGGGATCGATGTCTTTGTCCGGGATTGTCTCCTCCGGCTGGGTAGAAGCAATGGGTGCGGAAACTTGTGGTTTCTCGACCGTTGCTTGCTTTGGGTCGTCTTCTGCGGGCGGTGGCGTGACCTTTGCCCGTTTTGGTTTCACGATTGCGACCGCCAATTGCCTCAGCTTGTGTTCGGCCAGGAAGCAGGATCGCGATTGTGTTTGGCATCCCCAAATTGATGTGACTCCCGTAGGCGTTGGGAATTTGATGCCTAAGTGATACGTCGACAAAAACCGCCTTCATGGAATTTATCCAAGGCGTGCCCATGATCACATTGTAGATGGCCGGGAAATCGACTACTGCAAAGTTGACGATTATCGTCACTTCTTTGGCTGCCACCGGTAGCCGGATTGATCCCAAGGTCATGGATGTCTCGCCGGAAAAAGCTAGTCAACGGTTTTGGAATAGGTTCGACTTCCGAGAGTTCTATTTCCATACGTGCTAACGTGTTGCGGAAGATGACGATGACGGTACTTCCGGTATCGACCAGAATTCGAGCGACTTCTAGATCGCTTATCACCAAATCGATGACAAGGGGATCGGCATGCGGTTGGTCGATTCCGCCGGTTTCAGCATCGTCGAACGAGATTATTCCCTTTGGAGTGTCGTCCGATGACACTTTCCAACTCGAGCCGGTTTCGGCTTTGCGTTGGTAGGATTTGATAGATGAGACGGTGTCGTTGTAATATTGCGATTCACCGATAATCATGTTGATTTTTCGGCGGTTAGCGTCGTTACCCTTCTCGTTTTGCCTTCATCCGCGTTTTTCGCCCGACTGGTTTCCCTGAGGCGGAGTTTCCGCTCGTGCGTTCCTGTCGTTATTCGGAAGGCGATCCGAATCTCGGATGAGATCCTTGACGTTGGATATCTCAGAGAGTTCTCCCGCGACCAATTTTGCGGCAAGTCTGGCGCGAGAAGTTTGCAGTTCACGGTGGAATGCCCACGGGTTTGGTGGAGGTCGCAGAAAGAATTCTCGTCGTAATTCGAATTTCTCGTCCACGTGTTACCTGTGGTTCCCCCTTGCTCCGATCCAGAGTTGATGGCGTAGTTGTGCGCCCCTTGGATATCCTGTCCCTCATGATGGACGAACTTGTCGTTACGAGAATTCTTCTTTTTCTGCTCGGACGCGTTATCCTTCGCGGATGTTTTCGTCGGCTTATGCTTCTCGGACTGGATTTTAGTCTCCTCCTCGATGGTTATGTAATCGGTAGCCTTGTGGAGCGCATCCTGGATCGTCCGCGGTTTTTCGAGAGTTATCCACTTTCGGAATTTCGACTTGTACCAAAGCGCTTTCTGAGCGCGTCGATGGCGGCTTTGTCGCTGATTCCGCTAACCCTAGCCATGACGAGTTTGAATCTGCTCATGAAATCGCGGAGGGATTCGTCTTCCTTTTGCGACAAGCTCCAGAGATCGGCGTTAGAGGTTTCCGGATTGATGAACATCGAGTACTGCTTCAGGAACTCCGAAGCGAGTCGACGGAAACTTCCGATCGAATTTCGCCTAAGTTTGGCGAACCACTCGAGCGCTGCTTCTTCTAGGTTTTCGACGAAAAGACGGCAGTAGCCTGCGTCTTTTTCGTGATCCTTGAGTTTGGCTCGCCCCATGGTGATCTGGAAAGCCTGCAGATGCACTTTGGGATCAGACGTCCCGTCGTAAATTGGCACCTTAAGTTTCCCGGGATCGGGCAGCTTGACCTCGGTGATGCGAGCCGTGAAAGGCGTTTTCCGAGATTCGTACAGTAGCCGATCGATTTCGGGTGCGGCGCTGGTAGCGTGATGAATCTGAGATTTCACCTCTTTTACCACTGCGGCTGTTTTAGTTATGTACTCGCGACGATCACGAATCTCGGTCAGGTCGCCAGCAGTTTTCCGACCTCGTCGGCGTTTGCTGCGAATGACTGGAGATTGCTCCTCGGCAGTTTTTGCGTATCGCGCAAAGTCAAACTCCTCCTCGTCTCCAGTAAGAGAACGCTCGAGAGAAGACTCCGGTGGAGGACTGCGAGTTTTCCTTCTCCTAGGATGGACGTCAGCATCCTCGTCTGACGAGTCGGCTTGGTCGCTCGTTTCCAGGTTAACTCGTGAATAGGAGATTTTTCCGATTCGTTCAGCATCGCGTCAGGGTTTTCTTTTCCGGAATCCTTCTCCGATAAGTTACCCTGCTCGGTTCTGGGGCGATCCATAGGAGTCGCGAAATCGAGCCTCCTTCCGCGGATTTTAGTAGTTCCGCGGGGGCGAATCACTCTGGTTCTCGCAGTTAGAGTTTCGACCTGTTTTTCGAGCGAACCAATGATGAAAACCGTTTTACGACCTGTTTAGGACCTTTCGGGCCGTTTTACGATAAAAACCGTTTTACGACTTTATACGAGATCGCTTCCTGATCCGATGCCGTTTTTTACGATTTTCTCGACGTCTTTTATTAAAAACGCGTTTTTATGATCTTAACGAAAAATCTCGGATAAATCGTATATTTTTAGGCGATGTTCGGTGTCTTGCTTAACCGTTACCGTTTTATACGATTTCTTCGAGTTCTTTTCGAGAAAACAAAGTTTTACGGTTTTTATCGTAAAACTCGAACGATAGGACGGATCGAGACGAAACGGGAGACATTTCGACCGTGATTCAGAATACGATCGTGTCGAGGGACGTATGCCTTGAATCAAGGATGTGGGAGATCGAGGCTAGGGATGGTCGGCTCGACGTACGGCGAGCTAGTTCAGCTTGGCCAGGTCGCCATATGGCGAACTAGGCGATAAGAACCTGTGGGGCAAAGTCAGCACCTCTTAGTTCGCCGTTGGGGAGTCTCTAGTTCGCCTGCTGGCGAACTAAGCCGAGCGGGCTTAGTTCGCCAGCAGGCGAACTAGTCGTGAAGCTTCTAGTTCGCCTGCTGGCGAACTAGTAGTGACGTTCGCGTTTTGCGGTGGTTTCGGTTTTTCGCGGTTTTGTAAAACGATTCTCGAGTTTTATAAAACGACTTCTCGAGTTTAAAAAATGATTCTTGAGTTTTATAAAACGATCTTCGATTTTTATAAAACGGCTTCTCGAGTTTTATAAAACGATCTTCAAGTTTTATAAAACGATCTTCTAGTTTTATAAAACGGCTTCTCGAGTTTTATAAAACGATCTTCGAGTTTTATAATAGACTTCTCGAGTTTTATAAAACGATTTCTCGAGTTTTATAAAACAATCTTCGAGTTTTATAAAACGGCTGCTCGAGTTTTATAAAGCGATCTTCGAGTTTTATAAAACGATCTTCGAGTTTTATAAAACGATCTTCGAGTTTTATAAGACGATTCTTGAGTTTTATAAAACGACTTCTCGAGTTTTCTAAAACGATCTTCGAGTTTTATAAAACGATCTTTGAGTTTTATGAAACGACTTCTCGATTTTTATAAAACGATCTTCGAATTTTATAAAACGATCTTCGAGTTTTATAAGATGATTCTCGAGTTTTATAAAACGACTTCTCGAGTTTTATAAAACGATCTCCGAGTTTTATAAAACGATCTTTGAGTTTTATAAAACGATTTCTCGAGTCTTATAAAACGATCTTCGAGTTTTATAAAACGATCTTGGAGTTTTATAAAACGATTTCTCGAGTTTTATAAAACGATCTTCGAGTTTTATAAAACGATCTTTGGGTTTTATAAAACGACTTCTCGAGTTTTATAAAATGATCTTCGAGTTTTATAAAACGATCTTCGAGTTTTATAAAATGACTCCGAGTTTTATAAAACGACTTCTTGGGTTTTATAAAACTATTCCTTTTGTATTTTTGCGGGGAATTTCGGCTATTGATTCCGTCGTACCGATTTTGACCCCAACAGTAAGACCGTAGTAAACTTACGAGGAAACTACGTGGAAAAAGACCATTTCCTCGTAAGCTCGTAGTAAATGTTTTCCTCGTAAAGTCCTAGTAAATCTTTACTACGAAATTAGGAGGAAATAATCTTTTACTTCAAATTAGTGAGGAACTTGATAGAAAATATCTAATTTAAATCTAAAACGTTTTGTGCCTACTTTTTCTAGCAATTTCCTAGTAAATGCTCAGATTCGAAAATATCTATAACTACCACCATTTGTGATTCATTTCAAACACACCAAAAAAAATCAGCTTTAAGCTTGATCAAAGATAAAAAAAATGTCCGGTCCGGGAAATATTTTTGAGTTGCGGAAGTGGATGTATTCACACAGAGATAATAACGGGAGAGTGACGAAAGAATATCTCGAAGGGTTGGAGACGTTTATGCATCAAGCAGATTCTACACCACTAACGGAGGAAAGTGGTAAGATGTTATATCCTTGTCGGAAAGGCTACAATACAAAATTAGGCCCTCGTGAAAATGTTTGGAAGCATTTAATAAATAGAGGTATCATGCCATATTATATTATATTTGGTTTCAACATGGAGAAGATGCTAGTTTTAGGAATGAAGGTAGCAGTAGTAATAGCAATTTTCAAGTTGAACCGGTTGATCATTTGCGTAATGAAAATAACTATCACCAAGAGGAAAAAATGGTAGATTGTGATAGGGTTCATGATATGGTAGGTGATGCATTTGTAACTCATGATGATGATGAAGTTGAAGAACCTAACTTAGATGAAAAAAAAGTTTTATGAAATGGTAGAAGCTGCGAATGAGCCAATTTACAGTGGTTGTAGAGAAGGTCTGTATAAATTGTCGTTGGCTGCTAGAATGATGAGCATTAAAACCGATCACAATCTACCTGAAAATTGTATGGATGCATGGACAGACTTGTTTAAAGAGTATTTGTCAGAAGACAATGTGTCTGCTGAATCTTATTATCAGATTCAGAAATTGGTATATAGTCTTGCGTTGCCCTCGGAGATGATAGACATTTGCATCGACAACTGCACGATTTACTGGGGAGATGATGAGAAGTTAGAATAATGTCAATTTTGTAAGAAGCCACGATTCAAACCGCAAGGTCGAGGGAGTAATAGGGTACCTTACCAAAGGATGTGTTACCTACCAATCACAGACAGATTGAAAAGATTGTACCAATCTGAGAAGACTGCTGGAGGGATGAGATGGCACGCCGAGCATACTCAGACGGATGAAGAGATGACTCATCCATCAGATGCAAGAGCCTGAAAACATTTTAACAATGTACATCCACATTTTGCTAGCAATAGCCGGAATGTGTATCTTGGATTATGCATTGATGGATTTAGTCCATTTGGAATGTCTGGAGACAATATTCATTATGGCCGGTCTTTCTTACACCGTATAACCTGCCACCGGAGATGTGCATGCGACGAAAGATTCTATTTATGACCATATTAATACCTGGTCCAAAAGATCTAAAAAGATCTCTCGACGTTTTTCTACAACCACTGATAAAAGAGTTGAAAGATTTGTAGTCAATAGGGGTGAGGACATATGATTGTTCAACGAAAACAAATTTTACGATGCGAGCGATGCTTTTGTGGACCATAAGTGACTTTCCTGCATATGGGATGTTGTCTGGGTGGACTACACATGGAAGATTAGCTTGTCCATATTGTAATGGAATGACAGATGCGTTTCAGTTGAAGCATGGTAGGAAGACTAGTTGGTTCAATTGTCACCGTCGATTTCTTCCCGTTTACCACCCATACCGAAGAAACAAGAAATTGTTCAGGCACAAAAGGGTTGTCAGAGACACTCCTCCTCCATATTTAACTGGAGAACAAATCGATGCGAAAATCGATTACTATAGTGCTCTAGAAACAGCTCCTCGTTGTGGAAATTGGCATGTTCCCAGTAATATGTCTGATTCTTATGGTGTTTAGCACAATTGGCACAAAAAGAGTATATTTTGGGAATTGCCATATTGGAAAGATCTTCTTTTGCGCCACAACCTCGATGTGATGCATATAGAGAAGAACTTTTTTGAGAACATTGTGAACACTATATTGAATGTCCCAGGGAAGACGAAAGACAACGTAAAATCGAGGTTGGACTTACCCGATATCTGCTCAAGGAGTGAGCTACATATAAAAAGCAATGGGCAAGTTCCAGTGCCAATATTCAGACTGTCATCAGAAAAAAAGTTTGCGTTGTTCAACTGGTTGGCTTCAGAAGTGAAGTTCCCTGATGGGTATGTTTCAAATCTCTCAAGATGTGTTGAGAAAGGGCAAAAGTTCTCCGGGATGAAGAGCCATGATTGTCATGTCTTTATGCAGCGATTACTTCCCTTTGCATTTGCGGAGCTACTACTGGCAAAAGTACATGAAGCACTTTCATGTAATTAATTAATTAATATAATACGATGATATGATTAATTTATTTCTTTATATATATATATATATATTAATGTGGATAATTTTTGTTTTTGTAATATATAAGGAATTGGAGCATTTTTTAGAGATCTGAGCACCCGCACTCTTAAAGTGGAAGTTGTCCAACAACTTCATGAAAACATCCCCGTCTTAATCTGCAACTTGGAGAAAATATTTTCGCCTACTTGTTTCGACGTCATGGAACACCTAGTTGTCCACCTCCCGTATGAGGCATTACTTCGTGGACCTATGCATTATGGATGGATGTATTAGTATGAAAGGACCATGAACACTTTAAAAGGAAAAGCCAAAAACCTAGCAAGAGTTGAAGGTTCTATTGTTGCGGGAAGTTTGATGGAAGAAACATCACATTTCACATCATACTACTTTGCACCGAAAGTACGTACAAGGAAACGAGCTCCAAGAAGATATGATGATGGTGGTGTCGTGCCGACATATATGGAATACGATATTCCAGACATCTTTTGTCAAATTGGGCGATTCGGTGGGAAATTGAAAGAGGTTTGGTGGTCGAGTGATGAAGATGTCCATAGAGCACACCTTTATATTCTTCTTAATTGTGAGCATCCATTGATTGGTTATTTTGAAAGGTAAATATATAAACATACACACTTATATATATATCTATATAATTTTTCCAATATTAAATAACATAACATATATGATTTTGCAGCCAATTTGTGACTCAAGTCGAAGAAGCAATACCTGGTATGTCGACAACTGAGTTAGACAAAAGAAAAGATCAACACTTTATTAAGTGGTTAAGGAATCATGTATTTATTATAGCTTAAATTTTATGCATACATTACCACAAAGTAAGTCTAATGTCTAGTTCTATTAATTACTTTTTTGCAGGTTGATTATGACGATCCTGAGTATCCTGCATGGTTTCGCGAATTACTTCAAGGTCTAGTTGCAAATGTCACTGCATCATCGATGTATTTCACCCGAGGCTATAATTTTCATACCTATGACTATGGTAAACACCGGGCGACAAGTAATTATGGAATATGTGTGAAAGGCGAAACATATTTCTACGGGATCTTGTCGGAGATTTATGAAGTTCAATTCTCAGGTATGAGTTTGAAATGCGTTATCTTCAAGTGTGAGTGGTACGACGCCGTCGTCAACAGAGGTGTTCGGATTAACAAGAATGGTGTAGTTGATGTCAATGGTGGACGAAGGTACAACAAATTCTTCTTTTGTTTATATCCAGGTTTCGAGTATTAATAAATTTTTACGTTGTCTTTGTTTTTGTAGGTACAACAAGTTCGAGCCTTTCATATTAGCTTCCCAAGCAGATCAAGTTTACTTCATTCCATACCCTCGGATTACTACCTCGGGAATAAACTGGTTAGCTGTTATCAAAGTTACACCCCGATGACGAATAATCGCTGGAGAAGAACCACCATTACAAGAAGAAAACACCAATGAGATCGAGGAACCAGAAGCAGGAATTGATGACATCCTACTCATTGATCCGCATAATCTTGAATACGAAGATGTTCCTGATCACTTGACGGACGAAGGTGTAGAGGACGAGTTTTACGAAAATGATGATGTTTCAACAGATTACGAGAATGTATCCGAATGAATTATGTATGTTTATAAGTTTTTTTAATCACAAAAATGAGTTTGAATTATGTATGTTTTAAGTTTGTTTAATCACAAAATTAATTTGCATTTGGGGTTTATGTGTATAAGAGGTTAGGAGTTTGGTTGTAGAAGAGGTTATAAGTTTAGGAAGTTGTGGTTTGGGGTTTGGGGTTTCGAGTTTATGGATTTACAAACCCTTTCCTCGTAAATCCCTAGTAACAGAAAACGCGGGCATAGTTGTTTCCTCGTAAAGGCTGTTTCCTCGTAAAGGCTGTTTCCTCGTAAAGTCCTAGTAATACTGTTACTAGGACTTTACGAGAAAATAAACGCGGGCATAGCTATTTACTCGTGAAGGCTGTTTCCTCGTAAATTCCTAGTAATAATGTTACTAGGACTTTACGAGGAAATAAAAACACGGGCATAGCTATTTCCTCGTAAAGGCCTCGTAAACTTACTAGGACCTTACGAGGAAACAAAATTCCCTATATAAACTCGAGCCATCCGATTTCTCTCATTTGTAGTAAGCTTCTCTCTGAATCCTCTTAAGGTTCTCTCTATTTCCTAGTTAGGTGATTAGATTAGGGAATTTAGATTAGGTGGTTAATTTAGGGAATTTAGATTAGGTGGTTAGTTTAGGTAATTTAGATTAGGTTGATTTAGTTTTTTTAACCATTTTTTAAAGATAAGTATATTAATGTTTTAATTTTTTTTTTGTAAAATTTAGATGCCTAGAAAGAGCAAGCTTGAGAGGGCGGCTAAGAGGCCTCTTCAGGGGAGTCACTACGGAGATCTTTTCGGTCGTCACCCAGGCGCTTCATCCCAGGCGCTTCATCTTCGTCTGCTCCCGGTTCTTCTATTCCGGATCATGACGCTATTCCCAAGACTCAGGGAGTTTCTACGGCACCCCGGTCTGACCAACCACCTCCTCCTCCTCCACCTCCTCCTCCTCCTCCACCGGTCGCCGGGGTTCATCCCGGTTTGCAGGTGCAGCCAAACGCACCATTTGCGGTGTACACGGTGGAGGATATTATTGCCCTTCCAAGCAGAGAAGGGCTGCCTGAGTTAGATCCTATCCGACGGGACGGCCACAACATATTATGGTATATTTTAATTTTTAAAAAACGTTTTTAATTTATTTCTTAATTAACCAAAAATTTACAAATTAATCTAATTTATGTTTTTATTTTGTTTCTTTCCAGGTTTTGTCTTGACGGATGTGTCGCTCAGAGCGTCACGGATTGTATCAAGGGATACTTTCCCGATGCAGCTCCAAACTGGAAGAAGACGCCCAGCCACACAAAAAAGACGTGGTTCAAATCGTTTGCTGTAAGTTTAATTAATCAACTTAATTTCTTTTAATTATTTAAAATTATTAATATTATTGAACTAATCCGTCTCTTATTTTTTCTGGTTATAGCAAAAATATTGTTGGTCTATAGGGATTCACCAGCGGGTGAAGACGGAGTTTGAGGCGAAGGCGAGAGCACGATTGCTCGACATGGTCTACTACTGGAAGGGCGACTTTCAGGTGTGGATTTATAAAATATATATATAAATATATATATATATATATATAAATATATATATATATATATATATATATATATATATATAGTTTTAAATCATTTATTGACTTCAATGCTAATCATTTTAAAATTATTTTTTGTTCAGGTGGATGGTTATGAGGAGGGGAAACCCGATTGCCTCACATTCGACGTGTGGGATGGCCTCATCATATATTGGGGGTTGCCGGACTCGGTCAGAACCTCCCACACAAACTCCGAGAACTGCATGACAAGAGACGAGCATGGCAACACGAAGATGCTTCACACGGCGGGTCGAAAACCTCACGGGGGAATTCGTCTAGACATGGTAAATTAATTTTTAATAACTATTTAATTTTTACTCTATTTGAGTATTCCAAATTAATATTTAATTTAAAAAAAAATTAGGCTAAAGAGACATGAGTTCTTCCATCTCTGAAAGAGCTTTACGAGAGGATCCACCGGAACAAGGCTGGGCAGTTTGTAGATCCTAGATCCAAGCGGATCTACAACGAGGTTGTTGCCCGGGTTGACGAACGCCAGACCCAGCTGACTCACCAGACTGGGACACCAGTCATATTATCCACTCTTGAAGTGGATAAGATTTACGAGGAGGTAAATAATTTGTTTTTCTATTAATTTTTATTATTTATTTAATTTTTTTAACGTTATTAATCTTTTTATTTACAGTTCGCCCCTAGGAAAAAGTGGCATATCGTCGGGATTGGCTCTGTTAACGATGTCTCCACAGCGACATCGTCTTATGCTCAGGAACAACACAATTTCAATGCTCAGCTGCGCTCGGAGTTGCAGGCGACGCAGTCTCATGTGAGTTCGCTCACCGATCATTGAGTTCTCTCAACGATGTCCTGGACATTTTGGCGGTTGGAAACCCGCAATTGGCGGAGATGTTGCGTGTGAAACGGGAAAGTGGGGGGCTTCCAACCCAACAACATCCACCATCACAGTCACAGACGACAGCCAACCTTGCCGAGGAGGAGTTGGCGAGCCGGGACGACTTTAACGACCAGCATCCGTAGTTTTTTTTATTGAATATTATGAATTTTAAAACTTAATTGTATATTATTTAGTTATTTATAAAATATTTTGTTATTTCTTTTTTTTATAATTTGGTTTTTTAATTTTTAAAAATATTTTATTTATATTTATAATTAATATTTTTTAATAGGGAAAAAATGTTTCGAAGTAAAATCCTCGTATCGTACATTTTACTAGTAAGGTCCTCGTAAATCATTACCACGAGTTTACGAGGAAATGTGTTACTATGACTTTACGAGGAAACCGGTACGAGGACCTTACGAGGAAAAATGTATCCACGCGTTTACGAGGAAAAGTTTCCTCGTAAATTAGCTAGGACCTTACGAGTAAAAAGGACATCTTTGAACAACCATTCTCCATACACTGCATGTAACTGACGAATCATCTGCAAAAATTTAAAATAAAAACACATTAGTAAACATAGAGAAAATGAAAGTTTACTAATCATTGACGCAGCCGACATACAAGTAAGTTGTCCGGACGACTTAACGGTAAGTCTTCCAGACAGGTCATTTTTGCAGTTGAAATTTAAATGAGACGACTTACCGTTAAGTTGTCCAGCTTTGTATGTTAAAAAAAAAACCTAGACGACTTATAAGTAAGTCATCTAGGAAAAACGGAATAGTTTTGCATTTGACCGAATTGTGTCAGATATTTGACTTTTCCTGGACGACTTACCAGTAAGTCGTCCAGGAAAAGTCAAATATCTGACTCAATTCGGTCAAATGTAAAACTAGCCCGTTTTTCCTAGACGACCTACTTATAAGTCGTCTAGAGTTTTTTTTTTAAAACATACAAAGCTGGACGACTTAGAGTAAGTCGTCCGTTTGACCAAAAGACTTATCCGTAAGTCTTCTACATCCAGAAGACTTACGGGTAAGTCTTCTAGACGAACAGATCTGGTAAAAATTTCAGTTTCATACCTTAAACTAGGTGAGATGACTTCCTTAGCACACAAAGTCTTCTCCAACCACCCAGAACATCAAACGAAAGTAACCCACCAAGAATTGTATGCTTAAATGGTTCTATCAACCATATAAATTTTTGGAATCAAAAGCTTGGGTTTTTGGTATGAATATGGAGACAAAGTGAAAGAGATGTTGTTTTTAGTTCATAACAATTGAGAAAGAGAGATTGGGTATCGATTTTAGGAGCATTAAAAGCTTCAAACTGGTTGTACAAGGTTGTTGAGTGTATTCATGGCAATGGCAATGTTGTAAATACTTGAAGATGATGAGGTTGAGATAGTAAAAAAACCATTTTCGAAAAAATTACAAAAACATTTTAGTGGCATTTTCGTAGATAAAATGAAGATGTGGGGTGAATAGGACAAAAGAAAGATGAGTCAAAAGAAGAAGTTAGTTTTGTGTTTGACTCTGAGTTGTGAGTCAATTTTGCAAAAACTCCAATAAAGAATTGCATGCATTTAAACTTAAAAACCCTTCAAATTAGACTAAATATTATTTATAGGTAAAAAATTATTGTAAAAAAGACATATTACACAATTAATCAAATAAATTACATATTTTAAAAAAAAAAAACTCATAATGAAACATGTTGAATTTAAAACAAAATTAAGTAACTTCTTATATAGTTTTGGTTTCTAAATACCATTTAAAACAAAAGTGGCAAAACTAATGTTGGTTAATGGAAAAAAAACAATGAAAAATACCCTAAAATCGATTTAAAAGGGTTTTATCACAAGTTAGTCTCAAATGGTTAAAATGACCAAAAAAAGTTAAGTGGAATTTTTGTGTTGACCAGGAGCTTTGGGCGCTATTTGTACATTGTGCAGCCGTAAGCTAACCTAAGTGAAAATTATACTCCTACTTTACATATATATATATATATTTTTTTTTTTTCAAAAAAAAGTTTTTTTGAAAAAAATTGAATTTTTTTTTTCAAATCAAATTATTTTGCGAAAATTTTATTTCTTGAAAAAAATCTGGAAACTTTTATTTTCGATATTTGGATTTTTATTGATTTTTTCCATATTTTTTTAACGATTTTCTTTTAAAAATTAGCAAAAAAATTCTAAAAATTTATGATATTTGAGAAATTGCTTAAAATATTCTAAATTGGTTACCTTATTTTCTGTAACACTCTAAGTTGGTTACCACTTTTCAAAATACCCTTAATCATAAAACCCTAACATTTCTGAAGATCCGTAGGTACTGGAGTAGGAGGAAGTCCAATACACTTGTAGCCTTGTGTCCAAGTTGTCCACACTTTGAGAACTTGGAGGGCAGCCATGAGTATATGACAGTGACCATATAAATTGTTCCCTCATATTCAAGAGCATTATCTTGTGGAAAAGGATGGTCCAACTTTACCTCTACAAGTATTTTTTCTTGTACTATAAGAAAGCGATCAAGCCACAACCTACTTGTGAGCATTGGAGCTCTCCTATAACTGAAGCTATCCAGCTTATTCCTTTTTGGAGTAAAGCTGATAAGGAATGTCCATCGAGATGAGCCAAACCGGGATAGTAGAAATTTCAGGAAGAGATAGTGTGTCAGCAGGATTCCATGGAAAGACAAACAAGATTCAGTCATTGCCATGCCAATTCTACTTACCATCAATTGTAGTAGTCCACTATGAGGGGTTGAGCACCTATAGAATTGTCCTACTAAATTTTTCTTTTTGATTTTTCTAGTCCTTTTAGAAACACTTGATGAGGAATATGTACTTTAGGAGTTCTCTCCTCAAGACACACATGTGCAGTAACTTGGTGTAGGTTTCTCTAATTGGTCTTATCCCTTTTTAGCTGCCCATGGATACTTGTTAATTTGCTCTAAAGAGTTCTGGAATGGAGAAGCTGCTCCAGCAGAAGCATCATTCCCTTTGAGATGGAAATTTCATAGTACATGAAGACGCAGTTTGATGTCCACGCTGAGAAGTGCGGGATGCTGACAATGATGGCCATTAAGCTTCTGATGCTAGTTCTACCAAGAGATCCTTGTTGTTATGACTCCAAACAAGTTATCAGAGGAATTGATAAAATGTGCATCAGCTATATACTGAAAGCTCAGCGACCCCTCCATCGATAAACCACGGTTTCTCATCCCCAAGTTCATCTCTATCATCAGTAAGTGAGTTATCGCCTCAAGAACAGTATGATATGTGGAGTCCAAGCTTCAGAAAAAACTTTGATGATCAGTTCGAATTCGGACCTTAGAGCTCAATGATAGAGGTGTAACACATTCATCAAAACCATAGGAAAGGAGGTGACCTTGACTTTGATGACTAAAAACTTCAGGTCAGTCTTTACTAATGCGATTTATCCTTTGTTCTTTCACTCGGTTTTTAAAATGCTGATTGTACTCATTGGTTTATAATTTATGCAGCTTGCTTATCAAGAAACTAGAAAGTGTTGATCCAAGAATGCTGTCTCATTAAGAGAAACTAGCGTTCTGGATTAACATACATAACGCACTTGTCATGCACGTACGTGGTGTTTCTCTCTGTTCCTATGATATATATATACATAAGCTATGTTTTCGTTGTACTTATACTGGTTTTCACCATTGCAGACGTTTCTAGCAAAGGGGATTCCACAGAACAATGGGAAACGGTTCTTACTTCATCCATTCTCATATAATCATTGATTACTTCACCCAATCTCCTACACTTTCACCCAATAAAAGTTAAATAATCTTAACAACTCCTCCACATTAATCTATGTACATTTGAAATATTTTGGAGAAAATTCTTTTTCTTTTTTAACATTTGAAAATTTTACATTCTTATCATATTAATGAAATATAGACAAATTAACTGAAAGTTTTTTTTAGTCGTAGGATACATATACAAACTTTCAATAAAAAATTGGTGGATAGCTTTATGAATGTAAACTATTTGTCTTTATGTCCGTGTTTTGTTTTTTCAGCTTAAATTCTCCAGCTTTTTTCTTTTCTTTCTTTTCACATTGGTTGGATTTATGTTATATATGCTTTAAAGTGGTCCATATTTAAAAAGTGTACACTACTGTCATAACTAGTGTATTATTTTTTACAAAAAAAAAACTAATGTATTAATTTAACATATACGAACATATGATATATATGTATATAAAATTAACTGATTTAAATTCCATCATATACAAAACAACAAAATGAATTGAATTGGACTTTTAAAAGTAGGTCCTGATGGTTAGGCACCGCACGTAGCCACGTACCGTCTCATTAAAGTCGTCCAAACGTATTACTCCCACTCCCTTCTGTTTTTCTCCTTCGTTATTTTCCAGCATTTGATAATGTAGTTCACATACCTACTACAAGTGGACAAATCGTTATCGAACCAAACCAAATAATCATTAAAAAAAATTATATTTGAGTAATCGTCTCAAACCAAGAATAGGTTGAATGGTTACATTAGTTGAGCCGGATAAATTAAATTAAACAAATCCATATTTTTAAAAAGAAGTCTTAGTGAATACATTGGTCCGCTCGTCCTCAAATCGCCACCATCGATTCTCTTTGCCTTCCCCATCATCACTAGTTTTTCTCAGCTATTTCACAACCACTCTGACGGCAACAAACCTGACAATGAAAATTGTGACAAAAAAGTCGATTTTGACTTCGTCAGAAATAAAGAGATCACCAGATCAAAGCTAACTTTTCTAGCCAACTTGAGACGCCATGCAAATCCACTTGACAAAATAACATCACTGCGTTGGAACAACTTCTAACACTCTGTTAGAGATGGATTACATCATTCTACGAGGTCCATCAAATGAGGAACTCGGTTCAGTACATCGACTCCACGCCACTCAGGGGTGTCAGCTCGACACTCGAACTCGGCTGAACTTAACTCGGTGCCATGAGTTCGGCATTTGAGCTCGGCGTAATAGCTCGGAAACTCAGCCTAGTTGCTCGGCCCATTAAGCCTAGCCCGGCTCGTTAGATTAAACTGACTTAGGATAAAAAGAAAAGAAGTTTTACATATAAAAGGAGGGCAAAGGCAACCATGAAGAGGCGAGAACATACAGAAAAACTGACGGCTAAAAACTAGATTTACATCAAGAGCTGTAATTCTGTAACCAAAATAAATCAAATGTCATGGTAATCCCAGGATATTGACTTCGTCATAATGCATCGGATATGACCAAATCGGGTGATGCGTCTAAGACGTAAGACCTAACCCCTAGCGTGTAGGGTCACTTTAAGTCAAATTACTGAGTCTAAGTGATGTTTCGTTTCACTATTACAACTGCTAAAAATGTCGACACTAGGCTTTGAATTGGGAGACCGGCTAAAGAGGATTTATTTGAGTATTATCATTTGAAATATTCCATATAGATATCTCATAAGTTTTTTTTTTCATCCAATGAATTTTATTCTAAAAAAAAATATAAAATTTAAGACATAAGAGCATCCGCAATGGCGGATCCTTGGGTGGAATCCTTAAGAAAATATTAATTTTATAATCAATGGGTCCCATGAACACTTAAGGATTTTAAGGATAAAATTCTTATGTAAGAATTGATCCTTACACTATTTGCGGACTCCACTGTCCACGTGGCGGTTCATGAGTGGTCAGTTTTTTTTTTTTTAGAAAAACTCTGAAATATTATTATATAATTTGAAATACCTATTTTTCTGTTTTCCTAAGGATTCCCCCTAAGGATCCGCCATTGCGAATGCTCTAAGCCGGTGGAATAATGAAAAATCCCCAAATGAAACTCACCAAAAGTCAGTAACCAGAACTCACACTCAAACAATATAAAAAAAAACACAAGAACTAGACCCGCAACTAAAACAAGAGAAATGATTAATATCAACACATGTGCATTAAGCCAAATCAAGTTAGCAAGCTTTAGAAAACAAATGTAGAGATTTAGATTGAATTCATGTAGGTTTAACCTTGTTTGATACTTCGTAATATTGATTGTCATGTTGATTGTTTTTAGGTTTGAATAGATCAATATCTGAAAGTAAAGAACACAAAAGTTTGTTTACCCGATGTTCTCTGATCTACTCACCGAGGAGGGAGACATAACCCCTCAACTGCTTCTACCAGACTTTGATCAAGGTTTACAAGCAATCGAAACAATGGTGGATGTTATAGAAACATAGAAATACACAAGGGAATTAGAGAGCTTGTTGTTTTTTTTCTGTGAGGCCGGAAAGTCACTGCCGAAATGGTACGCCTGATCGTATACCGCTTTTCAACTTCATCGAGCTTCACCCTCACGATCTCAAGCTAAGCCGTCTTCTCTCTCACTCTGATCTTGATCATCTTTTCCGTGTTATTTCTGCAACTTGGCTTACAAGTTTGTTATAACAAACTCATTCACTTGCCTCCTATTTCAAAACGCAGCGTTCCATTTTTGAGCTTATCGGGCTGAGACTTGGGCTTGATTCTTTTATGCATGTTTCAGACGAGAGTTTGGACTGTGGAATACAAAGCCCATTTCGGAGTTTGGCTGAACATAGGTTCACAATCTCCACCTTTCAGACATAACACTGAAGTGCTGTCTCTCTCTTCGAAACCCTAGCCTCCGTGTCTCTCTCCCTTCTCTCTAAGGCGATAAGTTGCCTCCACCGTATCGATCAAGTTTCCGATGTCTTCTGGAGCTTCTTCTTATTTCCTATGACTCCTGAGACCTCATGAAAAAAAAGGTAATCTCGGTATCTCTTCTCTTCTTTTCTGTTACTCCCTCTTTTAAAGTAACCATCATCGGATCTTTCACCGACTAACCTTTTCTCTGGTTTCTTTCTGCACATCTGTCGGAACCGCACTCAAAACAAGATTCAAATCATCTTGCATGCACTGAATCTGAACCGATGAACCTTCAACGACTCTGCATGTTCCCGATCTGAACCAGACTGCCTTGGAATCAACCATCTGACATCAAAAGTTTCAAAATTTCTCAACACCGAACCCAGATAAGTCTTCTCTGACCTTTCTCTTTTTTCGACGAACACTGAAACCTTTCTGATGAACTGATTTCAATGTCTAATTAAGAAGGCCCAAGCCCATGCAAGCTCATCATGAGCTCGATCGAACACGACGAAGTCAAAATAGTATCCCGAAGATCACAAAGACGGTTGGGGGAGAAAAAGACTATAAAAAGGAGCTAAAGCGGAGTATGAAGAGACATGGAAAACCCTAGAGAAAATCACTACTCACATCGACCTCAAATCATAGACTTATAGTTTTCATATAGTTTCTATCTTTCATTATTGTTCTCGATCTTGTTTACCACTTTGTATCAAATTCCATATTCAATAAAATCCATTTTTGTCAACCGAATTCCGATTGTATCATTGTGTCCTAAATCGTTGCCCACATCATTTGTCTTCCCCAGATTAAACTCTTGATCACTACAAAATACTTAGTGTGGATTTTAGGATCTACAACACCCATTCTGACTCTGATCTTCTTTCTATTTCAAGAAACCTGAAGAGACTCTACTTGAAACTGAACCCCTACAGAGAAATCCACCTTGTTTCCAATACTCGGGTATCGATTATTTCTTTATTCTTCAAGTTGGTTTCAAGAACAATAAGATTAAATAACATCTGATAATTTTGATGTTATCTAACTTCACTGTTCTTTTTGTTTTGAGAGGTAATTAACTAACAACATAGATACATCGTTACCCGAAGCCGCATCTTCTTTTGAAAAAATTTACTAGTTCAAAGCAGAGTCTGAACTTGAGACCATGTAACATCTTAGTTAGGAAATCAGCTAGATTCTTGCTTGTATGAATCTTGTGTAGAATAATATCACTCTGAGAAACAATATCACAGATGAAGTGATATTTGTTTGCAATGTGCTTTATTCTCTCATGAAAAAACTGTATTCTTTGCTAGTTCTAGAGCACTCTGTGAATCACAATGCATCTTAACATTGCATGTTTGAAAACCCAGTCCTTCATAAACAGCCTTTAACCAAATAGCTTCCTTGGTTGCTGAAGAGAATGCCAGTACTCTGTTTCAGTAGTTGACAAAGCAACAACTGATTGTAGATTAGACCTCCACAAAACTGTATTACTCCAAACCTTGAACACATAACCAGTAAGTGAATGCCTTCGGTCTAGATCAGCTGAATTATCAGAATCTGAAAAACCTTCAATTGAACATACCGAACCTTTAAAAAATTTTAAGCTAGTATTTGATTCACCCGTATACTTCAGAATCCACTTCACTATCAACCAATGATCCATACTAGGCTTAGACATAAGTCTGCTCACAACTCTGACTGCGTGTGCTAAGTCTGCTCTTGAGCCAATCATGGCATACATGAGGCTCCCGACTGCACTCGCATAAGGTATTCCTTTCATCCTAGCAGCTCCTGCTAAAGCCTCTGTCGTGGTTTGACTCTTCAGTTTGAATTGAGGCGCCAATGGAGTTTTGACTAGCTTTGTATTTTTCATTCCAAAACTCTTTAGAACTTTCTCAATGTAGGCTTCCTGAGATAGTACCAAAGTTCCCTTTATCCTATCATGAGTAATATCCATAACGAGAACTCTGGAATCGCTTCCCAAGTCCTTCATCTAAAAATTTCTGTTTAGACTGTCTTTCATCTTCTGAATATCAATTTTGTCTCCTGAAGCTATTAGCATGTCATCAACATATAGAAGTAGATATATAGCTTTAAAAGTCCTCGCATTTCTCATATAGATACATGAATCATAGTTGCTTTATGATTGTTTTATACCATATAGAGATTTCTTTATAAGACATACCTTGTTCTCATCCCTCGGTTTCACATACCCTTCAGGTTGATCCATTAGAATTCTTTCATCTATGTTACCATGTAGAAACGCGGTCTTAACATCTAGTTGTTCCAACTCATAATCCTTATTCACCACAATTGAAAGCATCAGTCTTATGTGCTTGACCACTGGTGAAAAAGCCTCATTATATTCAATGTCTTCCCTATGTGAGAATCCTTTAGCTACTAGTCTGCTTTTGTACCATCTATCTTCAATCCCAGGAATACATGGTTTATACTTGAAAATCCACTTGCATCCCACTGTCTTCTGATCTTTAGGTCTTTCTATTAGATCCCATGTGTGATGTTTCTCAAGTGAATCCATCTCATCATTATCAGAATTGTTAGAGTGCTTCCAGTCTTTGCTCCTCTTAGCTTCCTCGAAATATTTAGGTTATTCATTCTCTATATCATCTGCCACTGCTAAAACATAGGCAACTGGATTAATATCCTCATATCTAGAAGGTGCCTTACATTCTGTCTACGAGCTCTATCTCTAACCAAGAGATAAGTATCAATAGAGCTTGTAGATTCTGTCTCTTCAACAAACGTTAACCCTTCAGTTTTTTCTTCACTCTCAAATTCCTGTGAACTGTATAGATCTCCTGACCCTTCCTGAGATACTCTTGTAGCTCATGAATCAGATGTCTCAACATGTTCTTAGTTTGGTTCACTAGGACCCCGAATCAGACTTGGACTGAATTAAAATTTCTTTTTACGTTTCTTATCTTGTTTCCTGAATCAACATAATCCCCTCCTCACTCTGTAATTGATTTAGCTAGTGTGTCCTTGTAGATCTCATCTTCTCTGAACACAACATTTCTTCTTGTAGTACACTTTAGGTCTTCTGGAATCCAAACCGTGTAGCCATTAACCCCAAATGGATAACCCAAGAAAACTTCCTTCACATCTCTAGGAATTGTCTTATCCTGAGTAACATGAACGTAGGTCGTACAACCAAACCTTTTTCAGTGTGATAAATCAGACCTGTTTCCAGACCAATTTTCCTCTGGTAGTTTGAAGTCAATGGTTGAATAAGGAGTGTTTATCAGATACACTACTGTAGAAGTAGTATCTTCCCAAAACTTGTCCCAAACCAGTTTCTGCAAGCATACTTTTCTCCTTATCCATAATGGCGCAGTTCATACATTCTGAAACCACATTTTGTTGAGGTATATAAGTGCATGTTTGATGCATTTTAATCCCGGTTTTTCTGCATAACTCCTCAAATTGATTGTTCCAATATTCCAATTCATTGTAAGTTTGTAGACATTTGATTCTTTTCTCTGTATAGCTTTCGACTGCCTCTTTCCACTCTTTGAATTTAGAAAACGCTTTATCTTTAGTTCTCAGGAAATAGACCCAAACCTTCTTAGAGAAATCATCAGTGAAAATTATAAGATATTTGCAACCTCCAAGACTTTCCAGAGTTGATGGAGAACCCCAAAGATCTGAATGAACATACTCTAGGATGCTTTTAGTAGTATGCTTCGCTGTAAGAAAACTTTGCGTATGTGATTTTTCCAACACGCCACCTTAACAGAACTCCAGCTTTCCCACTTCAATCTTTGGTAGAATCCTTCCTGTTCAAGCAACTCCATGTTCTTAGAACACATATGACCCAGCCTATAATGCCAAACTTTGGTCTTTAAATCAGTAGCTTCACTGACATTAGCTTCACCTTGTGATACCGTTCCTTGTAAATAGTACAATCCATTTTCATATTTGCCTATGATTACCTTATGTCCATCTTTATAGAATGTTATAGTGAAAACTCCACCTTGATAGTTTTACATCCAGATTTCTCTAGCATTCTATAGGAGATTAAGTTTCTTTCATGTCTGCCATACAGCGAACTTTTGTTAGGATAATCTCTGCACCATCCTCATTAGTAATTTTGATTTTACAATCCCTTTGACTTCGCATTGAGTGTTGTTTGCCATTAAAAATTTGCTTCCATCTCCTTCTTGTAGATCAAACAAGACACTTTTATTTGGTGTTATGTGAAAAGTGCAACCCGAATCTAGTACCCACTTTTTTCTTAAATCATGTAAGCTAACTGTCAGGACTAGAGGTTGGTTGATTTCAGATACTGCATTTACAGCTTGTTCACCATTGTTTCTTTATCTTCTGTTTGGACATTCATATTTCCAGTGACCTTCTTTACCACATGAGAAACATGCTCCTTTATTTGTCTTGTTTAAACTTCCTAACATATTCCTTTCTTTGTCTTTTTTTTTTATCTTCCTCTGTACTTAGAACGATCACCATGGCTTTCTGATCTATTGTATTTCTTGTTGTTACCACTGCCTGATCGTTTAGATGATCTCCCTCTTGATTCAACATATAATCCTTCAGAAGTAGATTTCTTTTTGTTTAATAATCCCTTTTATCTAAGCTCTGCTTCTTTTGAATATGCCGAGGTAACCATTTCAGAAACAGTGAGAGTGTCTCATCTAGTTCTATATTAAAGAGTGTGGACCAATGGCTCATACGCAGCAGAAATACTAGAGAGCAACTGTATAGCTTGATCTTCGCCTGTTACGGTAACTTTTAGACTCTCTAGATCAGCTATAAGCTTTAGAAATATATCCACATTGTCTTTAATTGATTTGTCTTCTTCCATTTTGTAGCAGAAAAACTGTTTTTCCAGATAAATACGGTTAGCAAGAGACTTGAGCTGATACAGCTTTTTCGGAGACTTCCACATGCCTAAAACAGTATGCTCGTGCATGACTTTTCTCAAGATAGAGTAACTTAAACATGTACTAAGTAAGCTTCTCACTCTTAAGTCTTTTTCAAATTTCTTTTGATCTAACACTAGTTCCTCACCTTCCATTTGTTTTTCTGATGTAGAGTAAACCATGAAGCCATCCATCAATGATAATTGAGAGAAGTCCTTGCATCTCAAGTTTCCCCATCATCTTAAACTTCCACATTCCAAAGTCTCCTTTCCTGTTAAACTTCTCCATCTCAAACCTTCCAAGAGTGTTGGGGTAAAAATTGGTACGACGGAATCAATAGCCAAAACATTCCGTAAAAAAATACTAAATACGTTTTATAAAACTTGCCAAGCCGTTTTATAAAACTCGAGAAGTCGTTTTATAAAACTCGAGAAATCGTTTTATAAAACTCGAGAAATCGTTTTATAAAAACTCGGGAAGTCGTGTTATAAAACTCGAAAAGTCATTATATAAATTCGAATAAATTTCCAAACAAAGGAAATCCGCGGAAAAACTCGGAAATCGTTATCTCGAAAGAACGAAACAAACACCGATTACACGATCGTCCGACTTAAGCACAAAAACGCGAAAAACCGCATTCACCGTAAACCGCGAGCTGGTTCGGCCAAACTAGCTCGCCGTACGGCGAGCTAAGGGAGTCCCGTATAGCTCGCCGTACGGCAAGCTAGCCGTTCTTCAGATAGCTCGCTGTACGGCGAGCTTAACTGGTCCGGTTCGGCTCGTCGTACGTCGAGCTGATCATCCCGAGCCTCGATCTCCCACGTCCTTGATTCAAGGCATACGTCCTTCGACACGATCATGTTCCGAACCACGGTCGAAATGTCTCTCGTTTCGTCTCGATCCGTCCTGTCATTCGAGTTTTACGATAAAAACCGTAAAGTCTTGTTTCTCGAAAAAACTCAAGGAAATCGTATAAAACGGCAACGGTTAAACAAAACACCAAACATTGCCTAAACTATACGATTTACTCGAGATTTTTCGTAAGAAATCGTAAAAAACACGTTTTTTATAAAACTTCGAGTGAATCATAGAAAACGGCAAAGATTAACAAAAACATCGAACATTGCCAAACTTTATGATTAACTCGAGAAACTTATTTAAAAAAGGCATCGCATCAGGAAACAATCTCGTATAAAGTCGTAAAATGGTTTTACCACAAAACGGCTCGAAAAGACCTAAAACGCGATAAAAGCCTATCTTGCGACTTTGACGAAGTCTAACTCGAAGATACGACGAATTTTCGATGATTTACTCGCAGAAAGAAGATATATGTCAAATTTCAAGATATATGTGAAGTTTGAAGATAAATAAAGATTCCCGCGGGGAAAAAGGAAATATCAAAATAAATGGAAGATTCTCGATAAACTCGAATCTAGGCGAAATGGAAGGACCAAACCGCCAAGGAAGGGAGTATATAAGCAAGAGGCATAGGACAGAAGCAAAAGACGAGTTTTCAGAGCTTTCACCACCAAACCTAGCATTTAGGAATATTTCCGTTTTCGTTATCGAGCTGCGCCTCAACTTGGGTTTTAGTCTTAGAGTGCTAGGGTTAGGGATCTCGCCGACGGCTCACGCAGCTAAGGCTACTCTTGTTGTGCCGTTCTTATGCGAATTCAGAATAAGACTCTTTCTTGCTCTCAATCTCGTCTTTATTTTGTTTTTACTTAATCTCGTCGTGTTCTTAATTTCTTGCGTGCGGGTCCGCAGATAGCCGGGTCCTCTGGGAAATTAGGGTTTACTCTAAATTCCCTTATTTACGATTTCTTGACAGTAGGTGAATTTCGGTTTCCACAGTTTGGCGCTAGAAGGAGGGGGGGGGGGGTCGGATCTATCTTACATTAAAGCCGCAGCACACTCAATCGAGAAGCGATGACATAAGAACAACAAACTCGCGAAAGCGAAAACGTTGACAATACACCACTGCAAGATGTGTTCGCGGCCAACGCTACAAACACTAAAGCCGAAACCCTAACTGAGAAAACCAGAGCAATTCGCCCCCGCGGAACTACTAAGATCCGCGGAAGGAGGCTTGATTTTGCGACTCCTATGGATCGCCCCAGAACCGAGCAGGGAAACCAGACGGAGAAAGACTCCGAAAAAGATAATCCTGACGCGACGTTAAACAAATCGAAAAAAATCTCCTACTCGCGAAAAGGAGACCGAGGGAGACGGCATCAAAAGGGTTAACCTGGAAACAAGCGACAAAGCCGACTCGTCAGACGAGGACGCGGACGTCCATCCTAGGAGAAGAAAAACTCGCAGTCCTCTGCCAGAGTCTTCTCCCAAGCGTTCTCTTACTGAAGACGAGGAGGAGCTCTACTTTGTGTAACGCGCAAAAACGACCGAGGAACGATCTCCGGTTACTCGCAGCAAATGCCGACGAGGTCTGAAAACTGCTGGCGAACTAACGGAGATTCGCGATCTCCGCGAGCACATTAGCAAAACGGCCGCAGCGGTAAAAGCGGTGAAATCTCAGATTCAACATGCTACCAGCGCCGCACCCGAAATCGATTGGCTACTATACGAATCTCGGAAAACGCCTTTTACGGCTCGTATCACCGAGGTCGAGCTACCCGATCCAGGCAAGCTCAAGGTGCCGACTTACGACGGGACGGCTGATCCCAAAGCGCACCTACAGGCTTTCCAGATTACCATGGGACGAGCCAAGCTCAAGGATCACGAAAAAGACGCAGGCTACTGCAGTCTTTTCGTCAAAAACCTAGAAGGAGCAGCGCTCGAATGGTTCGCCAAACTCAGGCGAAACTCAATCAGGAGCTTCCGCCCGCTTGCTTCCGAATTCCCGAAGCAGTACTCGATGTTTATAAATCAGAAAACCTCCGACGCTGATCTCTGTAGCTTGTCGCAGAAGGAAGACGAATCCCTTCGTGATTTCATGAGCAGGTTCAAACTCGTCATGGCTAGTGTTAGAGTAATAAGCGAAATAGCCGCCATCTACGCACTCAGAAAGTCGCTCTGGTTCAAGTCAAAGTTTCGAAAGTGGATAAGTCTCGAAAAACCGTGGACGATCCAGGACGCGCTCCACAAAGCTACCAATTACATAACCATCGAAGAGGAGACTAAAATCCTGTCCGAAAAGCATAAGCCGACGAAAGCCTCCGCAAAGGATATCGCGTCCGAGCAAAAGCTGAAAAAGAAAAATTCTCGTAACGAAAAATTCGTCCATCACGAGGGACATAATCTCTAAGGGTCGCACAACTATGCTGTTAACTCCGGATCGGAACAAGGGGACTGCACTGAGATGGCATATGAGAGATAGTGGAAAACGAGTGACTCTTTTGGGGCTAGCATGAACAGAGCGAACTACGGGGAACACGTGGTCAAGGAATCCGAATTACGACGAGAATTCCTTCTGCGATCTCCACCAAACCCGTGGGAACTCTACCGTGAACTGCAAAGTCCTCGGCGCCAGGCTCACCGCAAAACTAATCGCGGGAGAACTCTCTGAGATAACCAGCATCAAAGATCTCATCCGCGATTCAGATCGCCCTCTGAAAAACGAAAGGAACTCGCAAGCCGAAACTCTGCCTCAAGGGAACCATTCGGGCAAAAAATGCGAACGAAAGCAAGACGAGAAAGGTAACGATGCTAACCGTCGAAAGATCAATATGATCATTGGTGAATCGCAGTATTACAACGATACCGTCTCGTCTATCAAATCTTACCAACAAAAAGCCGAAACTGGATCGAGTTGGAAGGTACCATCGGATAACACCCCAAGGGGAGTGATCTCTTTCGACGAAGCAGAAACCGGCAGAATCGACCAACCACATGCCGATCCCCTTGTCATTGACTTAGTGATAAGCGACCTAGAAGTCGCTCGAATCCTTGTCGATACTGGAAGCACCGTCAATGTAATCTTCCGCAACACGTTGACACGCATGGGAATCGATTTATCAGAGGTCGAACTGATACCAAAGCCGTTGACTAGTTTCTCCGGCGAAACATCTATGACTCTGGGATCGATCCAACTACCGGTCGCAGCCAAGGAAGTGACGAAAATCGTCAACTTCGCGATCGTCGATTTCCCAGCCATCTACAATGTGATCATGGGCACACCTTGGATAAATTCCATGAAGGCGGTGCTGTCAACATATCACTTAGGCATCAAATTCCCGACCCCTACAAGAGTCGCAGCGATCTGGGGATGCGAAAGACAATCGCGATCTTGCTTCTTAGCTGAACATAAGCTAAGGCAATTGGCGGTTGCAATCGTGAAACCGAAATGGTCGAAGTACACACCACCTCCCGCAGAGAACGATCCAAAACCAGCAACGGTCTAGAAGCAACAAGCTTCCGCACCCATCGCTTCTACCCAACCGGAGGAGACAAACCCGGACCAAGACACCGATCCAGCGACTAAAGTGATCGAAGAGTCTGCGACAGCCGACTAAACATACTCGCACAAACAATCAGAACTACGAAATGGCTTGATTTCCGAAAGGAATACGAAGGCAGCTCGCCTATAGACGAGTTCAGCTATCCCCCTTTCCAAAAGGGGGGAGGGGGGGGGGAGTGGGTGTGTATACGAGTATTCGTATACTCCCAAATTTTAAAACATTCGCTTTGTAATCGAAATTTTCGAAACTCTTTAATAAAGACAAAGTTAGAATATTATAAAATCTCCGCTACTATCGAAAACGCAAAAAAAAAAACAAATTCAAAACATCCGGTAATTACTTCCACAGTAACAACTACATAATCATTTCTACGAAACTCGTACACCAAAATATTTTCGGAAAGAACCGGCGAGACGTCGCCTAAAGTCTTAAGAAAAATATTTCATAGAAGTCCGTCCGCGACTATAAAAACACAAACGCTCGACGATTGGCCCCGTCGAGCA
Source organism: Eruca vesicaria subsp. sativa (assembly GCA_932364175.1). NCBI lineage: Eukaryota > Viridiplantae > Streptophyta > Magnoliopsida > Brassicales > Brassicaceae > Eruca > Eruca vesicaria. The sequence continues at coordinate 106,728 of CAKOAT010409599.1, read as the reverse complement.
CGCTAGCCGTCCTAAACAAACACATTGACCCATTGGTCCGCATACATCCGACTAGGATAAAATAGTGCGCTATAAAAGAAATCCAAACTTTTGGTCAGTACTTCCGGGCAACTTAGAAATTGTTCTCGGTGAGATGCTTGGTTCCAACCAGACGAATCGTATAAGCCGAGAACCTATCGCGGATTCTAAATCGGTATGGAATTATGTTAAAATCGTAACAGGCAAAACGAAAGCCGACTAGTCATCACATAGCCTCAATCCGAAAGCAAACCTAGGTCTTGCCCTAAACCCAGCACACTGGTCTCTAACGTCTCAAGGCATGAATTGAGACCCTAAAGGCATGTCTCTTTACCCACATCTAAACATTCGCGAAAATCGAAACAACCTGAGTAAACGAACCGGACGATTTACACCAAGAGTTAGATGCGAGACGACAACTCGTATTCTTCCCTCTACATCCAAAACGAAACACAGATTTCACACTTAGAAAATATTTTTATTAAATTTTTTCGTCCAAATACATGCCGCCCAGTGGCAGGGATTTAAAGCCACCAACGGCCAGTCCCGAACAAATAACAACTAAATCAGAAAACAATAACATCATACATCGAAATCATCAAACACGGACTCCGAGTTCTGGCCAACATTAGCATCAAACCACGGTTGATCGACTTCGCCGCTCGCGTCCAGAATCTCAGGCCCGATTTCAACTGAATCCGGCGACACCATGATAGGGTTCCACTAATCCCACATGCGCGCCCTGAGATCAAATAGTTCAGGCTGCATATCTCTCCTCTGATCCAAGCGCTTCAACTGCACGGGATACTCTTTGGCATACGAGTAAACCCTCACTCTGAGTAAGAGACAATCCATGAACAACACCGCGACACTCGAGGTAATCACCGTTGGCCCGTTGAGCGACCTTGGCATTCGAGTAGCCTGTCGCAAACTGCTTACGACGGATCCTCAATTCTTCATCAACCTTCCTTTTGCCTGCACGGCGAGCGCGACAGACTTTGATAGGAAAGCTCCCTAGCGCGGCGAGCATTAACCACACACTCGCTCCTTACATGAGCTACCTCTCTCTCAACTGTTTCTCAGGTTTGGTTGGCCTCGAGCTCCGCCCGAAGATGAGCAACTTCTTTTTACGCCATGTCTGCACGAAACTCGATAAGACGAGCTTCGGCACTGCAGTCATTTAGGGCTAGGCTCATGGTCAGAAGGCCCTATAAAAGGAAAAGATAAGCGAAACTGTCCGATCATAAGTCGTTTAAATAAAACAAACCTCGTTGGCTTGCTTGGATCCTCTGGCAAACTCCGGCACATAGTCAGGATCGCCACCCGGGAAATTAGAGGTTGATGATCCGCCTGCATTTGCCCAAATGCCTTCATTTGCCTGACTATCGAAGAAATCCTTGAGAATGTTGTCAGGAGAAGCGGCGCGATCGGATGCATCATCGTCAACGGCCAAGTGCTTGTCTTTCCGAGATCTCGACCTATCACTCCTCGTCGAAGGCACGTATGGGATGAATTCTCCTATGCATGGATCCTCTTCACAAATCGGAGAATCCGCAAAGAGCCAAGATTGAAAAAGGGCAACCGCACGGCGTACACGCTGCGAAGAAAAACTGCCCCAGCTAACTTCCCCGCATTGAAGCGAAGCAGTGACAATCGGAAGATCCTGGATGCGGGGGTAACGGGTTGGTCTCTACAGAAAACGAAAGCGAATAAGTAAAAAAAAAAAAAAAAGAAAAGAAGAAATAAAATCATATGCATTCGGATCGCATACCTTTCCGACCCCATGTGGTCACGAAAAAGGGAATGCAGTTCTCCTCGACTGATGCACCGTCAATACGAACATAAAATAAGTTTTTCTTCCAGGAAGGGTACTTCGACATGCAACCAGTGACTATCTCTGTCCGAGGACATAAGTTAATTCTCCGAGTCGTCTCCTCAGGTTTCAGTAAACCCTCGAGATGATCAACGCTGAGGATTATTCCTCGCTTGTAACTTAACGTCAAGTGACCGACGAGTTGTTGCAAGCTGCGTGGGTTCAACTGGCTGATCGACAGCCCGAGCCTATGAAGTTATCGAATGACGATTTCTGGAATCGGAAACAATAAATGACATTGCAATAGAAAAACATTGTAACACGTAAAAACCCGTCAGGCGCAGCCTTATCACTCTCTCCGGCTAGCGGGAGGCGAAATTCGACTGCCTCTGGAACTCGGAAAAACTCCCTAATGAATTCAAGACCATTGGGACGAGCCGAACTCGAACATTCGGGAGCTTGGTGGGCATCAAACGAAGATGGGACCCAGGTCCCAGGTCTAGCGAAACTCGGCTCGCCTCCTATCGCCCAATACGCCTAATGGTCCTTCGGGTCGACTAATGGAAACAAGTTTTCCTCCTTCGGAACTGCAATCTGAGGTCGATAATTCGTTTCTTCGGAGCTGCGGCGATCAGAACTGGTCAAGGAATAAATTCTTCTTTCTGAAAACATGCTTGGTAACTATAAAAATACCCAAAGGAAGAAGAAGAGAGAAAACTTCTTGAGTTTTAGATAAGTTATGGAAGAGAATGAGTAAAGAATTTGAAATTTTACTCCATGTACTTATAAGGAAAAGTTTTACTATTCACCTTTGGACTTTTGGCCACTAAAGTTCCGCCTAATTCTACCAAACTTGCCAAACAAGCTCAAACCACTCGCAAGAATTACACGATTCTTACGAGCTGGGGGGCTAACTGTTGGGGTCAAAATCGGTACGACGGAATCAATAGCCAAAACTTTCCGTAAAAAAAAATACTAAATACGTTTTATAAAACTCGCCAAGCCGTTTTATAAAACTCGAGAAGTCGTTTTATAAGACTCGAAAAATCGTTTTATAAAACTCGAGAAATCGTTTTTTTTTTAAATGGAGAAGTCGTGTGATTAAACTCGAAAAGTCGTTTTATAAATTTGAATAAGTTTCCAAACAAAGGAAATCCACGGAAAAACTCGGAAATCGTTATCCCGAAAGAACGAAACAAACGCTGATTACACGATCGTCCGAGTTAAGCACAAAAACCGCGAAAACCGCATCCGCCATAAACCGCAAGCTGGTTTGGCCGAAATAGCTCGCCGTACGGTGAGCTATCTCGACGAGGGATAACTCGCCCTACAGCGAGCTATGTCGACCACAGCTAGCTCTCCGTATGGCGAGCTAGGGGAGTCCCGTATAGCTCGCCGTACGGCGAGCTGAACCGGTCCGGTTCGGCTCGACGTACGTCGAGCTGATCATCCCGAGCCTCGATCTCGCACGTCCTTGATTCAAGGCATACGTCCTTCGACACGATCATGTTCCGAACCACGGTTAAAATTCTCTCGTTTCGTCTCAATCCGTCCTGTCATTCGAGTTTTACGATAAAAACCGTAAAGTCTTGTTTTCTCGAAAGAACTCAAGGAAATCGTATAAAACGGCAACGGTTAAACAAAACACCGAACATTGCCTAAACTATACGATTTACTCGAGATTTTTCATAAGAAATCGTAAAAATGCGTTTTTTTATAAAACTTCGAGTGAATCATAGAAAACGGCAACGATTAACCAAAACATCGAACATTGCCAAACTTTATGATTACTCGAGAAACTTATTTAAAAACGGTATCGCATTAGGAAACGATCTCGTATAAAGTCGTAAAACAGTTTTACCGTAAAACGGCTCGAAAAGACCTAAAACGCGATAAAAGCCTATCTTGCAACTTTGACGAAGTCTAACCCGAAGATACGATGACGTTTTGATGATTTACTCGCAGAAGGAAGATAAATGTCAAATTTGAAGATAAATGTCAAGTTTGAAGATAAATAGAATATTTCCGCGGGGAAAAAGGAAAGATCGAAATAAATGGAAGATTCTTGATAAACTCGAATCTGGGCGAAATGGAAGGACCAAACCGCCAAGGAAAGGGGTATATAAGCAAGAGGCATAGGACAGAAGCAGAAGACGAGTTTTCAGAGCTTTCACCACCAAACCTAGCCTTTAGGAATATTTCCGTTTTCGTTATCGAGCTGCGCCTCAACTAGGGTTTTAGTCTTAGAGTGCTAGGGTTAGGAGTCTCGCCGACGGCTCACGCAGCTAAGGCTACTCTTGTTGTACCGTTCTTATGCGAATTCGGAATAAGTCTCTTTCTTGCTCTCAATCTCGTTTTTATTTTCTTTTTACTTAATCTCGTTGTGTTCTTAATTGCTTGTGTGCGGTTCCACAGATAGCCAGGTCCTCTGAGAAATTAGGGTTTACTCTAAATACCCTTATTTACGATTTCTTGACAGTAGGTGAATTTCGGTTTCCACAAAAAGTACGTTCCATCTTGGACCTTCGAGATACAATATAAACTGCAAAACAACAAGCCAACAGCCACACAAGCAAGAAAACCATGAAGAAACCACAGCGATAGCACAATGCAATCACAGATAAGCAAATCTCTCATTCTCTCCTATCAGATCTGATCTAACTAGTAGCCTTAGCACCAAATCTTGTGCGCTGATACCAATTGTAGAGATTTAGATCAAATTAAAGTAGGTTTAATCTTGTTTGATACTTTGTAATATTGATTGTCTTGTTGATTGTTTTCAGAATTTAATAGATCAATTCGTGAAAGTGAAGAACACAAAGCTTTGTTGTTCGCTGATCTACTCACCGGGGAGGGAGACGAAACCCCTCAACTGCTTCTACTAGACTTTGATCAAGGTTTATAAGCAGTCGCATTAATGGCGGATGCTATAGAAACAGAGTAATACACGAGGGAATTAGCGAGCTTGTTGTTTCCTCTGTGAAGCTGGAAAGTCACCGCCAAAATGGTACGCCTGTCCATATACCGCTTTTGCAACTCTGTCGAGCTTCACCTTGACGATCTCGAGCTAAGTCGTCTTCTCTCTCACTTTGATCTTTGATCATCTATTTCGTCTTATCTCTGCAACTTGGCTTACGAGTTTGTTATAACAAACTCACCTACTTGCTTCCCATTTCAAAACGCAACGTTCCATTTTTTAGGTTATCGGGCTGAGATTTAGGCTTGATTCTTTTATGTAGGTTTCAGACGAGAGTTTGGGCCATGACACGAAGCCCATTTCGGAGTTTTGCTGAACATTGGTTTACAAAAAAGGCTAATGATCAAGATTTATCGCTGCTGCATTGTCCCGCCACACGATAACCCCCATTTCTTACACACAAGAGACCATAATTTATCGTTGCCGCCCACATCCGCTAAACAATAACGTCCAAAAAACTCAAAATCTTAGACTTCAAAACCTGACAAGAGGAACAGCTACTTGATCCATAACACCTTTGAATATCGATGCGATACACTCCCTTAGATAGAAGCCCAACCAAATATACATGAAGCCGAATCCTTACCAACCATAATTCTCCAGATTCACTCATAAAGGAAGAAATGAAAGCATTCACTTCAACCACCACACACATAGCAAAATCTGCTAAATCAACTGTAAAATCCCAAGCATAGAGACATCAGAATTCGTATTTGAGAGGAAGGCTAGGAGATCCGACAACCAACCTGAGATATCTCATAAGTCAGAATTAAAGCAAAAAATCAAAAAAGAAAAAAAATAAAGAAAATATTCCATATGAGAAATTCAGAGAACATTTATCTATTGATTTGGAGGCATGGTTACTTCTGCATGCAATTAGACTTATCTTCAACATGATCATGAATTAAACAGATTCTCAAACACTAATTAAACCCTCATACTGGAGCAATACATATTCGGAATCTTGATATCATTAAGGTTAATTTGAAGACAAGAATTTTGGTTTTAAACTGTATATCTATGTTTTGGCTGGATTTTTACTGTTTTAGATTTTTATCTTTCTTTTTGTCTATTTGTTACCAACTACAACTTCACATATATATATTGATCATGCGAAATGCCAGATTCCAAATGTTCTTCCTGAGCAAAAAAATGGATTTTCTCTAAGGTCTTATAATGAATTTGGTGTTTAGACCATGATGTAGACTTATCAAAATGTTATTATTATTATTTTAGTTTGTTAATTTCCCTATCCAAATACTAGCTAGAGTAATCAGACACATGTACCTCTTTCTATCCATAAAATGTAGACTATTTGGATTAAGCCATGCCATCTTAGTCTCCAGACCATCCAATTACCCTTGGGAATAAATGGTAACATGGGAACGTAAGAACATGCGATACAAAACAAAAGGATTGAACGAACAATAATTGTTTGCAAAAAATAAGGTTAATTCAGTCAAAAAAAAAAAACTTAACGGTAACACGAACTCTTAAAATACTTTTCTGAAATACGTATTTACTCAGAAACATAAACTACTTGTTGTGATATTGTGTATAAAGTTAAGATAACTATGTAATTAGTTAGCGATAAATACTCTAGTTAAGTCGGTAGTTAGAAATAATCCTTATCAGGATCTTACTTGATGTATATATACTTTGGCATGAAGCCGTAATAAGACACACAGAAATATTCAGTAAAACAATCTTTTCATGGTATCAGAGCATTGATCAAACCTAACGATCTAACTCTAAAATTTTTCTTAAAACGTTTTTTTTTTTCCTTTTCTTGCTTCTTGTTTGACTATTTACTAAAGTCATGAGTAGTGAGAAAGCGATGGTTGCGGCGTGACCGGAGAGAAGGGTGGAAGTTCTCCCTACTCGATTTTTTCGTCAGATAATCCAGGAACGTTGATCACCTCTGTTCAATTGAAAGGGGAGAATTATAATGAGTGGGCAACAGAGATGATGAATGCACTACAAGCAAAGCGTAAAATTGGGTTCATCGACGGAACGTTGAAGAAACCACCGGAGGGTCATGAAGATTTGCAAAGTTGGCTTAGAGTGAATTCGATGATAGTGGGTTGGATAAGAACATCGATCGAACCTCGACTGAGATCAACTGTAACGTTTATCACTGATGCCTACAAGTTGTGGGAAAATCTTAAGGAAAGGTTCTCAGTTGGGAATAAGGTGTGTATACATCAGTTAATGACCAAGCTCGCTAGTTGCAGACAAGATGGACAAGCTGTAATTGATTACTATGGTCGACTAGCAAAGATGTGGGAGGAGTTGCAGACCTATAAACCACCTCCGGCGTGTACTTGTGATGCTGCTGCAGTTTATGAAAGAGAGAGAGAAGATGAGAGGGTTCATCAGTTTGTGATGGGACTGGATGAATCCAGATTTGGTGGTGTTGTGACAGCAATAATTGAAGCGGATGTGTTGCCTGATCTTGGAAAAGTTTACAACAAAGTAGTGCGAGAAGAGGATCGTTTGAACTCAGCCAAGATACGTGAACAGCAACAAGAGGCTGTCGGTTTTGCAACACGGCGTGAAGGAAGTAACAGTGGTGATTCAAGTGGAGGAAAAGGAGGCTCACGTGATGAGTTTTCACCGCAATCATCACAAAATAAAGGAGGAAATAGAAGTTGTTCACACTGTGGTAGAAGTGGACACGAGAAGAGCACTTGTTGGCAATTAATAGGGTATCCTGAATGGTTTTCCGAAAGAGGAGGTCGAGGATCACGTGGAACGAGTAGAGGAGGAGGTCGTGGAGGTTCTATGTCACGAGGAAGAGGACAAGCTTATGCTACTAATGCCAATCCAGCTGGTCCTACACCTGAGTTGACACCTGAACAATGGAAAGCGATCACACAAATTCTACAAGAAAACTCTAGTGGACGTGGTGGTTCCGAGAAGCTGTCTGGTAAGGATATGGGTGATGTAATACTTGACACTGCCTCACATCATATGACAGGAGATATAAGTCTGCTTGTCGATCTTAAGTCAATATCTCCTTGTAAAATTGGATTTGCAGATGGCAGTAGTACTGTCTCAAGGAGAGTAGGCATTTTGCCTTTGTCTGATAATATATCATTACATGATGTATTATATGTTCCTGACCTGAACTACTCTTTGGTTTTGGTTTCTAAGCTATTGAAGTACTCAAAATGCTTTGCGTTTTTCACCGATACTTTATGCATTTTGCAGGAGCGGTGTTCGAAGAAGCTGATTGGAGCAGGTGAAGAACGTGATGGGGTGTACTATCTTAAGGATGCTAAGTTTGCTCGAGTCAATAAGGCTGTGAAGGTTGAAGATTCAGTTTTGTGGCACAAGCGATTAGGACATCCTGCGTTTTCAGTTTTATCTACATTATCTATGTTTTCTGGTGTTGGTGTTGAAAGTACTGGTGCCTGCGAGATCTGTTTCCAGGCTAAACAAACCAGGGAAAAGTTTTCTGAAAGTTCTAATAAAACGAGTAGTTGTTTTGAGTTGATACATATAGATGTTTGGGGTCCATATCGTCTGAAAGCTTCTAATGGAGCTTCTTACTTCTTAACTGTGTTGGATGATTACACACGAACTGTGTGGACGTTTTTGTTACTTGAGAAATCAGAAGTGAAGACGGTAGTTCAAAACTTTTGTGAATATGCTGAGATGCAATTTGGGAAACAAATCAAAGAAATTAGGAGTGATAATGGCACTGAGTTTATGTGCTTAACATCCTTCTTCAAGTCAAAGGGTATAGTTCATCAAACTTCTTGTGTGGGAACGCCACAACAAAATGGAAGAGTAGAAAGGAAACATCGCCATTTGTTGAATGTTGCAAGATCTCTTATGTTTCAGGCTGGAATGCCGATCAAATTTTGGGGGAAGCAGTCCTTGTGGCGGCTCATGTGATCAATCTTACTCCTACCAAAATACTTCATGGAAAGTGTCCTCGTGAGTTGCTATTTGGAACTCCTCCATCATACTCAGAGTTGCGCGTATTTGGTTCCTTATGCTTCGCTCACAAGCAACTGCGAGACAAGAATAAGTTCAGTCCTCGTAGCAGGAGATGAGTTTTTACTGGTTATCCTTTAGGTAAAAAGGGTTGGCAGCTTTATGATCTAGAGACAAATGAGTTCTTTGTCTCACGTGACGTAGTGTTTAAAGAAGACGAGTTCCCTTTCACGTCACTGCTAACTGAAAAATGTTCTGTTTCCCCTGTTGCTGAGATATTTCCTAATGATGAAGCGCAGGTCATTGAGAACATGGGGAGAAGCGATGTCTCAGAGAAAGGACATTCAGTTGCTAGTATTGTGGAGAGCAGTGGGAGTGGTGATGTTGATGATATAGCTTCCTGTGATCCCGCCATATTAAAAGTTGGACCAGAAGTACCTCAAGGAGTCAAAAGTGTTACTGAAGATGCAAGTAAAGATACTGAAGTAGTTGATTCCAGTGTTGAAGCCGACTCAGAAAGCTCAATGGGGAGAGGACAAAGAGTTAAGATACCATCTGTTAAGCTCGCCGACTATGTTACCTACAGTGCAGTTTGCAAGAAGAATAGTACCCCTCACGTTCTCCCATCTGATCGCTCCTCCAGTGTCAAGTTCGAATCGGTCTCAGGTAATATTTTGTACCCTCTAACTGAGTATGTTACTGATGATAATTTTTCTCCTGGACACAAGGCGTTTCTGGCTGCAGTCTGTGTTGAAAGAGAGCCTAAAAATTTTCAAGAAGCAATGCGAGATAAGAGATGGACAAAGTCAGTGTTTAACAAAGTAGCTGCACTAGAAGGAGCAAATACTTGGAGTGTTGTTGATTTACCGCCAGGCCGTGTAGCTTTTAGGCACAATGTGGGTTTTTAAGATAAAGTATAATGCTGATGGGTAAATAGAGCGTTTCAAATCGAGGCTTGTTGTACTTGGGAATAGGCAGAAAGAAGGTTGTGATTATGATGAGACTTTCGAACCTGTTGCGAAAATGACTACGATTCGCAGTTTGCTAAAGATAGTAGCATCCAATAACTGGGAAGTGCACCAGATGGATGTGCATAATGTCTTTCTCCATGGTGACTTACATGAAGAAGTTTACTTCAAGCTTCCGCAAGGTACTGAACATTCTGTGTCTAATCCGAACAAAGTGTGTAGACTTCATAAGTCAATTTACAGTCTCAAGCAAGCCCCAAGGTGTTGGTTTGAAAAACTCACAGCGGCTCTTACTAAAGTGGGTTTCTCTCAATCATACTCAGACTACTCATTGTTCATTTATTCTCAGAGGAGTGTGGAGATACGAGTGTTAATATATGTTGATGATCTTATTGTGTGTGGTAATGATGGTGAGGCGATTCAGAAGTTTAAAAAGTATCTTGGTGAATGTTTTCACATGAAGGACCTTGGTAAGCTTAAGTACTTTCTTGGCATAGAGATTGCTCGAAGCAAAGAAGGATTTGTGTTGACTCAAAGGAAGTATGCCTTGGATATAGTTAAAGAAACTGGTCTACTTGGTTCAAAACCAGCTGCAACTCCAATGGAACAAAATCATCAGCTAGCTATTGATGATAGCTCATTTGTGACTGAGCCTGCACGGTATCGGAGGCTCGTAGGGCGACTTATATATCTGGCTAATACTAGACCAGATATTTCTTACTCAGTACATGTACTTTCTCAGTTTATGAAGAAGCCATGAGAAAGACACATGGAAGCTGCTTTGCGTGTTGTGCGTTTCCTCAAAGGAACGGCTGGACAGGGTATCTTACTTAAGTTGGATTCAGACATGCAGCTTTCTATCTATTGTGATGCTGATTGGGCGGCGTGTCCGTTAACAAGGCGATCTTTGACAGCTTATGTAGCTATGATAGGTGATTCTCCAGTTTCTTGGAAAACAAAGAAACAAAATGTTGTTTCTCATTCGTCTGCTGAGGCGGAGTACCGGGCAATGTCCATTGCTACTCGAGAAGTAAAATGGTTACGGCAACTACTGTCTGATTTGGGTTTTCCTCAGCGTACACCTTCACGTCTCTATTGTGATAGCAAGTCTGCGTTATATATCGCGTCAAACCCAGTGTTCCACGAGCGTACTAAACATGTTGAGATAGACTGCCATCGTGTTCGAGATGCACTAAAGGCTGGGATGATCACAGCGTATTATGTTGGAACCAAAGAACAGCTCGCTGATGTGTTGACGAAGGCTTTGGGAAAGGTTCAGTTCACTACATTGATGTCCAAGTTGGGCATTTGGACTCCGCATGCTCCCACTTGAGGGGGAGTGTTGTGATATTGTGTATAAAGTTAAGATAACTATGTAATTAGTTAGCGATAAATACTCTAGTTAAGTCGGTAGTTAGAGATAATCCTATCAGGATCTTACTTGATGTATATATACTTTGGCATGAAGCCGTAATAAGACACACAGAAATATTCAGTAAAACAATCTTTTCACTACTTTTCTGAAATATTCATGATATGTATAAACATTGTTTGAATACAATTGCATAATCGATAAATGTTGCATTTGGAACTTACGGCACTTGGTCTTGTTAAAAGTAAAAGACAAGGATATAATTGTAACTTCAGTCCATAAGCAGATGTTTTTTGTTCTGGTCTGAAATTTGGGACAATATCATCCAATGATATGATAGTAAACCAAGTACAATCACATTTCCCACATTTTACAATGCAATAAGCATCCCCTTAATAACAACATATTCACAAAACTAACCCTAAAGTAATAAATAAATCCCCAAACTACGTTTTACTCTTCTATCATACTCAACTTAGCCGCATACTTCCTCCTCCTGCTACCACCGCCACCGCGTCTTTTCCCGTTCCTCGTCTGGCCGTTGGATCCTACCGCCACCACTCTCCGGGAAGAGAAGGAAACAGGAGAGACGCATTTCCGGCGACACCGGCATTTATCTCGGCCGCAAGAGTTACCGTTTCTCATAAGAGCAGAGCTAGCTTTAACAGCCAATGCAGCCATCTCCTCCGCTTTTAGAGACTGGTGGAGCGAGCTGAGAGGTAAAGCAAAGTAAATCTGTCCAGGCTGAAGGTCCTCGTCGGCGCTAATGGCAGATACGACGTCGTCGAAATCCATATCGTCAGAGTTACAAATGAAACACATTGGATTCTTCTGCAGAACGTAACCAACTTTGACAGGATTCGTGAACTCCATCATCCTCCCGTCTTGCAAGATCAGCTTCGCCGTCGCCACTTGTGTCGACTCGTACGAGCTGCATATACCCATTTTGATTGACTCACCTGAGTCGACGCGTTTGCCGGTGAAAATGATTCGTTGGAGTTGATGGGAAATGAGTTTGTGTGTGTATATATACAAATGGACGTGCCACGTAGGATTATGTCATTTTGTGATAATGTTTTTGTTATTGAACTTTGAAGTTTGAACGACCAGTGGGGGCAATGACAGGCTGTGTATGAAAGTTGGGAGGATGACAGCTTTTTGTTGAGACTAGTCTACCCTTCGTTTAAGGGTATATTTACAAGTTTTGAGGACTGTGCTTTTGAATCAAACTCACTGATCAGTTTGAATTATGGTGTCATTTCTTCAAAATAGATTTACATTGATAAGAGATGCTGAACATAAAGGTTTTTTTTTGTTTTTTTTTATCAAGTTTTTTTTTGATGAAATTTTTTTTTGATCAAATTTTTTTTTTCAGAGATGCTGAACATAAAGGTTGTGATTGGTTTTAAGCAGAGTAAAATGGTGAGAAAATAAAAGTGAAAAATAGAGAGACATGGTGAGAAAATAAAAGTGAAAAATAGAGGGACACAATCTGAACGCAACTGAGAGTAGGGATGGATACAATTACTTGCTACTCGGCTTGTACTCGCTATTTGATTCGTACTTGGCTCTTAAAGTCGAGTACTCGTTTTGTTCAAGTAGAGTATCAAATCGTTTGTTTCAATTACTTGCAAGTATAAGACAAGTACCAAATACTAAAATAAAAATAACTACTTGGCGTTGTTGTCTTGTTACTCGTGACTTATTACTTGATTTATTACCCGTTTTTACTTTTAGAGAAAAAAATTTCTAAATTATAATCAAATTACTTGTTTAGAAAATAAATGAACTAAAAGTGATATATTATAGAAATATTTAAGATTTTTCTTTTAATTTTATATTTATCATATGTCAATTAAAAACATATGAAAAGTAAATAAATATTCTTTATTAAAAATTGTTTAGATTATAATTATAACTAATTATTTTTTTCTTAAATTCATCTACAAGGTTTAAGTAGCTAAATTAATAACTATTACTAAATAATTTACAAAAAAAATTATAATAATTTATAAATTAGTTCAGAAGCAACAAGTAGTAAAACGGAGTAAATACTTGCAAGTATACCATTTTTTAGAAAGTACTTGAAAGTACAAGTATTCATTTTTAATTAACCAAGTACAAGTCCAAAATTGTATTACTCGAACAAGCCAAACCAAGTACTAAGTATGCCAAAAATGGCAAGTACTTGGCTTATGCCCACCCCTAACTGAGAGTAATAAAAGAAATATAAGAGAGAATAAATAATAACAGTACAAAAGAATCAGATTTATTCTACTTATCAAAACAAGTGGAATTATTTACTTCAGCTGTTTTCAATTAGAAATGATAGAACTATTTTTCACCCAATATTTTCTTGATTGGTGAACATTGAGCTGAATAGGGAAGAAAACAGTTTTATTCTAAAGTAGCTATCCAGTCATACTCATGATGAAATTTATATAGAATATCAAAAACAAAAAAAAACAAAAACACAAGTTTTTTTTTTCAAAGCACATACAAATATGTTTTTCTGTATAAGCATAATACGAAAAAATGAAACACTAGACAGTATTTAAACATAGTTTGCAACAAAGTATATTTACCTTGTTTGCAACAAATTATGGTTTACTCAAATATGGTTTAGGAAACCAGAGACTCTTTACATAAGTATCTCAATAAGTATTTAAATAAAAAATAGATTGAAATATGAAATAATAATACAATATTATTTTTATTTAAATATGTGTTAGATATTCATGCCGAAAATGTTTTAATCCACATTTTAAATATTAATTTAATTTAGTTATATAATTAGATAACTTGAAAATTTCGATTGAATAATCTTTAGAATTCATTTTGAAAGATTCAACAGTGATGATTTAAGTAAATATATAAAAGTTTAATATATTAATATATCTTCAAACAGAGTGTAGTTAGGGCATCTCCAACCATAACACCAAATCTGGTGTTGAAATTACACCAAATTTGGTGTTTTGGTGCTAAACTTTTTTTCCATCTCCAACCATCACACCAAATTCTACACCAAAATAATATTATATTATTAATTTGTTTGTTTTGATAATTTAATACATTTTTATAATTGAATAATTATATTTATCAAATTTAGTTTTTATATTTATTTATTAAAATTTACTAATTTCATCTTTATGTTTATTTATATATGTTATTTTTGCTTTTAGTTAATTTGTATACTTATTGATTTATTCTATAAAATATTTATCGATATTAAAATTTACATATTTAAAATGATTTTTTTATAATTTAATGTAATTGATAATACTCATTTGATTATATTATTAATTAAAAATATAAATACAATAATAGTTTAAAACTTTAGTGATGTGAAAATACAAATAAAACATAGAAATAATATGATATATTCTTTTTAACTGTAAATTAAAACTAATTAATAAAATTAATCTATTTATAATTAAATAAAAGTAATAAAATATATTATTTTAATATTTGGTGTGATGAATAGTGTTATCCACTATTCACTCTACACCAAATTTGCTAGAATGATATAGTTTTTAGTATCCCATTGGAGATCAGATCACACTAAATTTGATGTTTTGATGTCCCATTAAAATTGGCCTCAAAAAATACCAGTTCTGTGACAGTATGACAAAAAAGGTAAAATCATCAACAATGCTTGCAATTTCATAATAATTATTTTGTTGAATACAGAAAACGTGTCATCATCTTATTCAATTGTTACTCAGATTTTGTCATTCTACGAAAATACTGAGAAACTTATGGTCCCTTTAGCTTTCTATACCATAATATTTGTTTGGTTCACAATGTATTTATTTTAGACTGACTAATATGTATAATATGTATGATGGTGATTGGATGTGGTGATATGTATAAGTTGCATGATCCGAAATTTATTGCTTGATAATAACATAATATAAATAAAACATAATATAAATAAATGAATAGGGACCATGCATTTTATATTAGAAGTTGCATTTTCTTAAACGATCTTATTCATATTTATGTCGAACAGTCAAAGAAATTATTGGCTTTGAAAAAAAGAAAAAAATTATTGGCTTTGATATAGTACTTTTTAAACAACGATTTCGTTTGGCCAAGAAGCTATACGAGATACAATCATTATTATTATTTAAGTTTATTGTCGAGTATGTAGGGATGTGATGGCCACTATGACCTCGATTGATAGTAAAGTAGTAAAATAATGTTATAGAACAGTATACTAGTATATGTTCTCACTAATTTTTTAATAAATTGATTGGTAAAACATTAGTAGTATATAATTTTAAAATTATCATAGAAATATCTATATATATACATGAAAATAATAATATATTAATAATATATTTTTTACTCAAAATATTGAATCTTATTTAATTATATTATATTTGTTATTATTTTTATAAAATAAAATATTTTAATTGTAAAATAAATTTTAAAAATACAGAATTTATTTTTGGATATAGCATAACTTTCATTTTATTTTGTATTTATTTATTTTTATTTTAATTATTGACATCAAACAACTATTCTATTAATCAAACTTGCGGTGGTGGATAACTAGACCGGAATAAAACAACCAATATAACAAAGCTCTCTAAAAAAAGATCTCGAGCTTATCTGCAACGTCTTTTTAGCCTCTATTTCCCTCGCAAAACTCGGCCAAGCTTCAGGATCTTTTATCATCACGATCAACTCTAATCTGTCCCAAAACGTTGACATGACGAATGTTGTAGCATACTTTCCATTTTCCATCGCTGTGCTTCTACTTCCAAATGTAAAGCAGTCTCTCGCCCGATGTTTCGCGTTCCCATAAGCTGGATCTTTCCAAAGTTATCTTTCCATATCCAACCACAACCGCTGAAATGAGCAGTAGATCCATGAACCATTTACCATGCAAATATTATTCAGGCTTAAGACCTGAAGTTAAGTATTAGTCTCTTGTGTAGCTGAATCAACCATCTCATTCGCATCAAACCAGATTTGGAATTCACTCTCTGCATATCAGACCAGTTCTAAAGGATCCCTGTCAATCCATCTGAATAATTTATTATTTCGAGCCTTCCAGTTGTATCAAATTATCCAGGGATAAGGATCTCTGTCCCATTCTGGTTCAATAACGGTGTTCTTCCTCTAGAAGAGATTAGTCTATATTGGCATAGATCTTGGTAGCGGAAAAATGTTGGGATTAGTGGGCGTTGACGATAACGACATTCTTACATAGCTGAGAGACATTCAAATATGGCATGCGTAACCGATTCCTCAAGTTCCCCATATCTTGAACAGTAATTATCACATCTCAAATTCCTATGGTTCAAATTACTCGTTATGGCCACATGTCCTGATATATGTTGCCACATAAGATGACATTTTTGGTGGCGCTTTAACTTTCCAAGCAAATACTTGAAAATTGCTTATAATAGGCTCTAATATCTCCACCTTTTCCTCAGTCTTTAATAAGGTTTGAGCCACCTAGTATCCATATTTAACAGTGTAATGACCATTCCTAGTGTAGTTCCAGCAGAAAGTATCTCTACAATGACCTGAGCTTATGGCTTAACTCCTTATGAGGGCTATGTCTTGAGGGCCAACATCATTTTCCAGTAGTCTAACATCCCATTCTTTCGTATCTTACTTTCTGCTGTTTGGCTAAACTCCTTATGAAAGTATCTAAGATCACTCACTCTCATGTTTGGGTGTAATACTGGGGCAAAAGCTTGTGCTGGTCTCGCTGGTAGTGTAGGGATCCAAAGATCTTCCCACACCTTAACTTCATATCCAGAATGAATCTTCGGTAGGATCCCTAACTTCATATCAGCAAATTATGTGCCACTGATATACTAGTCCACACATGAGATGGACTATTAACTGAGATTATCATAACTTTTTATTTCATTTTATTAAAATTAATTATACATAATATATATATATATATATATATATATATATATATATATATATATATATATATATATATATATATATATATCATAAATGATTATTTATTGGTATAGCAGTATATGATTCAAATATAAAATTGTCATAAAAATCAATATATGACATATAAATTATTCATTTTTAGATAATATAGATACATTTATATTTATAATATATAGATATGTTTATATTTATATTATATATATTTTTTAATTTTTGTTATTAAAAATATGGGGTATTTTCAAATATGACTCAAAAATAGATTTTAAATTTAAAGGTGTGTCTCAACTTCAATCAAATGCAAAAGTAACCTAAAAGGTTAATGAAATTTCAACCAGCCCCTTATGACCAAACAAAAATCAAAGTATTAAGTTTTACGATTATAACCATGTGCGTGAAAAGAATTTCAGAGAAGTTTTCTTGGAAGACTTACCTGAAAATCTTCTCATAGAGTAGATCTTAAGAATAATTTATAAATTTAAGAAAACATATTTTGATTAGAAAAAAAAATCATAATCATGTAATTATACACATCTGTAAACGATGTAAATTTAGATTTACTAAATTGATATTTTCAAAACAAATGAGTAAATGTAAGTTGAGTCATAATATTGTTTGGTTGAAGGTTTGGTAACTATGTTATAGTATTATTTGTGTTTTTAGGTTTAGATTGTGGAATATGGAACTTTTTTAAAATAAAAAAACTAAAATTGACTTATATCTTTTTAATTTTCTGTATGTTAAATATTTGATTCTGGGGGTTTGGAAGACTTCCCAAAATCAAATAATGCACTAGATGACTTACCAGATGATTTGACAACATAGTCTACCATTTTCCGCTTAGTTATTAAAATAATTAGGTTTCCCAATAAGTTTTCCAAAGTCTTCTCATGTTTATATCTTAAAAATAATTTTTAAATTTTATAAAAAGTATTTTTGATAGGAAAAAAATTCTAAGCATGTAATTTGTTTTTCATCAACATAAACACTCATATTGACCCTAGTCATGTAATTATAGACATTCCTAAGTGAAGTAAAAATCTTGGTTCATTAAAATTGAATTTTTTTCAACATAAATGACTAAATGTAGATTGAGTCATGTCATTCTTTGGTTTAAAATTTGACAACATATGTTATAGTATTGTTTGTATTCTTAGGAATAGATTTTGGAATCAGAACTTTAAAAAAAATTGGCAAATATGTGCTTAGTTTTGTAAACATTCAACACTTTAAAATTTGCTTTTAAGTTTAATGAAGTATTTGTTGCTATTTAGTTAGTTACTATCTTTTAGGGTTTCAATGACTTATTGAAAAAGTTCTAACAAATGATATTTTAGAAAACTTCAATGTAAATCTTCTAAATTAATATTAAATTTATAGAGTCTAGAAGACTTGTGGAAGATTTTCATGTAAATCTTCAATTAGAAGATTTTTTGGAAGACTTTCATGTAATCTTCTAATAGAAAACTTACATAAAAGTCTTCTGTGTCGAAAATATTTAACCAAATTCAAATTTTTGTTTTACTGCATAAAAAATATTTACACATTCTTTTTTTTTCCTCTCAATTGGAGGCAATAAACATGTAATGTTCTCATTCTAAAACTCTTAAATATCTCTGTAAACTATTTGTTGTTGACAATAATAAATCTTATATCAATTTTTTATTTTTTTCTTAATAATTTATTTTGGTTTTGTAGGTTTTCATTACATGGTTTTCAACTTTCACTCATTTAAAGGTAGATCTAATAATTTTGGATATGTCTTTTTGTGTGTTTTATATAATATATTCTAATAAGTTATAGATTCAATATAATATGACCGTTTTATTTATTATTTAAGCATAAAAAACGTATTTTGAAGTTTTTGTTTTGTTTTGATATTATTTGAACATTTTTGGATATGTAGATTTTTTCAAATCTGACTTAGACATTGAAAAACTTCTTGGAAGACTTCTCAGAAGATTTCCTAAGAATTCTTCTAATGCAATTTATGCTACAAGACTTCTACGAAAGTCTTATGAACTGCAAATATTTCATATAGTTGAAATTTGTCTTTTTATATAAAGAAAATATACAAATTTTCTCTCTTCCTCCCAAATGGCTGCAACAAAATTATAATGTTTCTCTCACTAAAATTCTCTAACCTCCTTCTAATCTCTTTGAAATTGAAAACACCAAATTTATATCAATTTCTCATTTTTTTCTTATGTTTTTCTCACTAATTTATATTTTTTTTTTCAAATTTATCATTACATGGTTCATATTTTTCACTATTTTAAAGGTAGATATATATTAGCTTTCATTTCCTTCCATAATCTTCCATAAATTGTGTAAAAGTTATCTGTAAAAGTTTAGAAATTGCTAGTATCTTTCAAGTTTTTTTGAACGTGCGTATTTATAGAAACTCAAAAGACATTAGGAGAAGTTTGTGATAATCTTTTTTTTTATATTTGTATTCTAATATAATTAATCAGTTTATCTATTATATATTCTTTTATGTAACCAATCTATATTATGTAGCATAAAAATAGAATATGCACTTAATCCTACCAGAAAATGATATTTTTGCAAGTAATGAGCAAATGACAGTGTTGTTAATGCATAATAATAGAAAATTTTGTCTCTACAGGTTTTCTTTTGTGTTAGTTTACATCAAGACACTTTTTTTGGTGATGAAGTAAGTGAAATGCTCATATTATTGAAGAAATAAATTATTATCATGTATCTTCTATTAAAAATATGATTTAGAATATGAAAATACCAAATGATGTTTCTTTTTTTGTGAGTTTCATCAAGACACTTTGGGGCTTCGTTGGATAGGGTTTAGGGATTCTCATATGGTATATGTATGTCTTGTTTGTTTCATTTAAAAATTTGTTGCTCATTTTTAGTCGTATGATTATTTGCAATTGTACATGTTGTTTCTCAATTCCTAATTGAAAGATTATTTGTTTCTACAGGTTTTCTTTGTGTCAGTTTCCACTCATATGAATTAGATCAATGACCGTAGCTTTGAATTTTTTTTATTACAAGTATTATGTGTCAAACTGAATTATGTAATCTTTAATTGGTGTATATGAGTAATAGGTAAGTGACGACCAGCATTATCATAGAACCCACGATGGCACAAAAAAGATGAATATATGAAGTTGAAATTATTGAGTTGATCTTAAGACCATATGAAAAAATAATTTTAGTTTATATATATTTCATATCGTTTAAATTAAACTATACATCATATGAAAATGCATACTTATATTTTGATATTTGCAAAGAACATATATTGAAAAGTTAATATTTTAATTTTGAAATATGTCATTGTTTTTTTTTTTTAAATGATTATAAATTATTGAAACTACTAAACATCTCACATTAAAAAAGAAATCGTTGGTGTAAAGTTTTGTTACACAAATATGCAAATAATCATAAAATCATATGAGTAGAAATCTCATTTTATATATATATCCATATTAAAAGTGTGCTATATTACTATGTTTATATCATTTAAATTTAATTGTATATCATATACAATATATAATATTGATTACTTTGATTTATTTACCCTAATTGCGAATAAACAAAAGTGATAGTTAAATTTATATGCATACGCCAATTTATTACATAATAGTAACTGATTTCTTAGTTATTTAATATATATATTTCTTATTTTATTATTTTATAATATGCATAAAAATATAAAATAAATATAAAATATAAAATACTTATTATGTATAAAGTGCAGATCTTAACCTAACTATGTATCTAAATCTTAAGTATTTTCTAAATCCCATGTCAAAACTAACAAATGAAATGAGAATAAACATCAAAATAAATATTTATATCGAGAAATAACCAAAATAAAAAAAACACAACAAGAGAAAAAATTGAAGATAAATAGGATTGACACGTGAACGTAAACTTCTTATAACCATAATTTATTTTTAAATTATTAAATCATGATATCAAATTGGGTTAGTTTTTAATTTGTTAATTTTATAATTTTTATTTTTTAAATCATTATGGTTATGTTAAATCATGACCATAATTAATTTTAAATTGTTTATTTGTATTTGAAAAACTTATAATATTGTTTTTAAAAATAATTTACAATTTAACTTAATTTTTAATAAGATTATTTTTTGCAAAAAGTATAATTTGTAAGTAGTATAATTTTCTAATATTATTAGAAAAATAAATAAATTATATTAAATTAGTTTTAAAAATTATATATTTTAAATACAAATATTTTACCAACTGCTTCTTAAAAAAGCATTAAGGAGACAAAGAAGCAACTATGGAGACAGAGAAGATATATATTGAGACAGAGAACCAACTATGGAGACATGAGATATATTTTAAATGCAAATATATTTTTGGAGACAGAGAACCAATTATGGAGGAGATATATTGAGTTGATCTTCACTGATGAAACTGTGAGAGGATTTCGTTTTTATTTGTTTTTAATAACCATATGCATTTACGTACTAAGTATTACAATCTATTTTTGTTTCAGGGTGATAAAATCGACTGTACGTGCAAGATGAATTACATTTAACGTACGCAACGTAAACTTAGTTTGGGTGAATAGCTACTAATAGAAACGTTTTCGGTGACTCCTGCTACGGGACACTATCGTCCAATGAACCATGCATTCAAGATGTCCATCGTTGATGGATATCAAGTGAGTTAATCTACTAAGAGAGATATTTTGACCCTTTATGTCGTATTGTATTGCTTATTGATTCTATTTTATTGACTTATTATTCCAGTGGTCAAAACATTGCATGTTGTTTGTGGGGTAAATATGCTCAACAGCTAGAAGAACATCGCCAACAAAAAAAAATAATATTAATTTTGTGTGCTTGCTCCGGTTTGCAAAAATAGGGTTTTACAAAGGTTTGAACAACATATAACCGAAAATTCTATTTTTATTTTAATTAAATAGCATATGTATCTAATCTATATGTTATTATCATATGCTTATGTTTTATAGTGCTTATGTTTTATAGGAGAAGTTCAGGTAACTAATGCATTTGAGGCATCCCTTATCCTTTTCAATCTTGAATTACCCGAAGCTCTTTCTTTTGAAAACGTGTAAGCTTCTTAGCCACTCTATTAATGAGTTTCTTATACTATAAAACATCTCTTTTATTTGTATCATCCAATTGTATTTTTAGGATGGCACATGATGACCTTGTTCTTGCTCTTACTGATCCAAAGAAAGAGAAGCGACTGACCAGATACCAAATTGATGATTGGAATGATGTTGATATTAAATTTATCTCTGAAATCATCATGAAAATTATGGTTAATTATATTGTTTGATTAACTAACCCATGTAAGAAACTTTTCACGGGCCATCAACTGCTCAAATCCACCGCAAGTAACAATGGTGTTTCATTGTTTAGACATTCCACTGGCATTACTTTGAAAATTTATGTTTAATAGTATGTAATTTATTTAAATATAGTTCAATGTTATTTGTTAAATATTTGATAGTTGATGTTTAAGAAAAAAGTAACAAACAAATATTTATTTTAAATTATTTAACTGATAATTATAATCTGATCATGAGATGAGTATATTTTTGGTTAAATCAATTACAGTACCTTATGTTACAATATCTTTGCAAATGAAAATAATTTGTTCCTTTTAGAAAATTTTGCATATGTTCTTATGTTTAATAATAAAAAAATATTTCAACAAACAGAAATGTATAAAAAAAAGTATACAATGAAATAATCAATGTGATGAAAAAGAAGAAAACTGAATCACATACTTATGTTTGAAAATTGCCTTTACACATTTGAATATCTATAATATTAAAATAGAAACATCACAATTTCTTCTATATAATATTTTTAAGTTGGACCTCACATTATTAATGTAATATTATATGTCTAATTAGTCTTATTACGATATGATATGATATTTCGCAGGTATCTATTATTTAGGAAGTTACTGATATTTTGGTATCTTATAATTAATAAGAAGATAATTATACTTCACGCTTAGGAAGTTAGACATATATCCGCATTCAACTACTAAATAAAATTTAATTTAGATATATACCTTCTTATTCTTTAGGAATATCCCCAGTATATCTTTTTCTTTAAACAGAAAATCTCGGTTACAATTAAAACTTTTGATTTGTTATTAATTAGAAAGAACAATTTAAATTTTTAACAAATAATGCTTATGTTTGCTTAAAAAATTATAAATAAGAATCAAAATAAATATTACTTAAAAGTAAAATACTAAAAGTTAATTAATATTTATAATATTTGGTTATATTATTACAAATTATGCTTGATATTCTTACAGCTAAAAAAAAATTGCTGGTTATTCTATGAGGCGTACAAAATAACCCGCGCGGATCTAGATCATAACCTGTGTGGATTTTATTTTTTTAATGTACTTTATATTACCTTTTATTTTGAAGATCATTTAGTTAGTTTATATTGTTTAACTAATTTTAAATTAGATTTACGTATAATTTGAATATTTTGACAATTGTTTTGTCAATTTTGAGGTTTCAAAAGTATTTTTTGGAAAGATTTCAGATTTTTGTTACAATCCGATCCAAACTGAATATGGAAGGTACCAAATTGAAACCGATCCGATAATTAGCAAAACCTGAATCGGTCTGAAAAACATAATACCGAAAATTTAAAATTTAAATCAATTGAACGAAAACCAACGGATCTTCGAATGCCCAGACATATGATATATTTAAGAGACCAACATTTGTATTAATAATTTTACAATCGATAAAAATTATAGTGTTACAAAATAGTAAAACCGAATAAACATTAGAGTGATTTAGTGAACTACCCATATTTGAAGCTCAAATTAACAAAATACCATTGATTGGACATGAAGGACACAGACACAACCATTTGGCAAGGAAATGCCGAGAATGCCCTTTCTCTTTCCTCTCATTAACACGAAGTGTAAAAACATTTGTTAACATATAACACTTCTGTTAACGTCTACAATATTTGTTAACAACCAACACATTTATTACCGCAAAGCGTAAAAATAATTGTTAACAGTTAACACTTCTGTTAACGTCTACAATATTTTTTAACAGCGAACACATTTATTAACGCGAAGCGTAAAAATAATTGTTAACAACTAACACTTCTGTTAACGTCTTCAATATTTGTTAACCGCTAACACGACGTCGAATCTAAAACCAAGAAAATTGATATCATCAAAAAATTAAGGATTCAAAGCCACTTATGAAAAAATAATGAAATTTAAAATTTAATTGTATATAGAATGATAGAGATTTGTAAAATAATTAGGGATTGAAGAGAAAAAAAAAGGTCAAAAAATTGAGGATTCAAAGCCACTTATGAAAAAAATAATGAAATTTAAAATTTAATTGTATATAGAATGATAGAGATTTGTAAAATAATTAGGGATTGAAGAGAAAAAAAAAGGAGGAAGACGTCAAAGAGAGGAGAGAGAGTGTAGAGAAGAGCAAAATGGTCCAAAGGAAAGTGATTGTCACATCATGGGCAAGTCTCTAATTATGGGTCCAAAAAAGGGTACGCTAGCAAATTATCTCTAAACATTAATATAAAAACTCACCCCGTGCATGCGCGCGGGTATCATCTAGTATGAATTAATGTTGTAACTTCTGTTTTAATATTTAAGAGATTTAGAAAAATATTCAACGTGAAGCAACCACTAGTATTTAAAAGCGAGAAAACTTAGATTTTAGTTTTTGTTTATAAAGAACTAGTTTCCCTAACTTGTAGAGAATCAGTTTTTTCAAAAATCTTGATAGGGAAAATGTAGTTTTTGAAAAAAAAAAAACTACTTGAAAAACTAGAAACAATCAATCTTTAAAAAAAAACTACTTGAAAAACTAGAAACAATCAATCTTTTTTGTAGATGACTTATTCATATTTAATAGAAATTAGATCATGACTCACGTAACAATGCCGATTGTATTTGAAATTGACTAAACAAATCTTATAAATTAATTGAATATTTATTTTAATGTTAAGAAAAATTTATTTGTACAAATTTTATTTTATGTGACTTAATCAATACTATTAAAACATGATCCATTTTATAGATTTGCCCTTGACTTGTTTTTGGATATTACTTTTTTGCCATCAACTTTGCCTACAAAACAAAATTTCATTAAGGTTAAAAAGAGAAATGAAAAAGAGACCACCTAAACTATCTGATAATTCGCCTACCATCCCCTATATATTAATTGAGAAACATTTGAAAAATTGTAACCTTAAGTTTGTATTAATTAAAAAATAACCCTATCCTACGTTGCGCCGCTCTATGCCTTCTATTTCAATTAAGAAGGACTCGAATACCTCATATAAAACATAGCTTTAAAACATGGTATGTTGGTCTCATAGAATACATATCAAACTAAATAACATATCAAACTAAATTTTCTATATATTCTTTCTTAAATAAAACCTATGGAATTACCTAATGTGATTAAGATATATATGATTATTACTGATTTTAAATGATATATATTTGTTAAGAATATGTATACTTTATATCATTTTTGTTTATTTTTATATTATTACAATAACTTACACAACTACACTAATCATATAATAAAAATTTAGATTTTTTATATATTTTTTATTTTGAAATTTTCAAAACCAGTATAAATTACTAAAACTGTTAAAAATCTCATATAAACTTTTGTTATCAAAGTTTATTTTTTTTATAATAAGTTAATATGATTATAAAATCATATGAATAAATAATTTTATTTTAATAGGTGTTTATGTTAATATATATATTATATTATATGAATAAATAATATTATTTTAAACGTAATTATACTTTAAAATTTAACTTAATTTTTTATAAAATTATTTTTTATTTAAAAAAGGATTTTACAAATACAATTTTCTGATATTATTAGACAGATAAATAAATTATATTAAATTAGCTTTGAAACTTTCTATATTCTAAATTGTAATATTATACCAACTGCTTCATAAGAAAACATTAGAGAACTTGATAATGCTCTACCAATTAAGCCATGTTAGACTCCATTTATTTTCCACCACTCGAACACTGAAAATTAAAAAGATATATGAACCAGATCCATTAAATTATAAGTTTTGATATACAGTTCTAATTACAATTTTTTTAAGATCCTACGTAATAGTTAATTATATAAAAACTCAAAAATTCCAAATATATATAAAACAATCATATGTAAATTTTAAATTTGTCAATACTAAAATTTTATATTTTAATTACATACATTCAACCTGCGCCTTGCGCATGTCTTATCCTAGTTTGTATTTATCTCACTTAATCCCCTATATATTAAAAGATAATCATTTAAAAAAATTATAATCTTAAGTTTGTAATAATTAGAAATAACCTCAATCCTATGTGGCATAGCTCTTTGTCTTCTATTTCAATTTAGAAGGTTTCTAGAGCATGTCATATAATATATAGTCTAAAAATTATACTCTCTAGCAATATAATATTTCGTAGGCTATTGTTGGTCGCATATATCAAATATTTATTGTTTCGCAGGCTTTCCTTAATAAAACCTACGGAATTACCTAATGTGATTAAAATATATATATGACAATTAATGATTTTAAGCATTAAAGATTTGATAACAATCTGTATACTTTTTTATCATTTTGTTTGTTTCTTTATTATTAAAATAAATTACACAATTACATTAATCATGTAATAAAAATCTAGATTTGTTTTTGTGTATGTTGTATTTCGAATTTTTCAAAATGAATATAAATTACTAAAACTGTTAAAAGTCTCACATAAACTTTTAGGGTCAAAGTTTTAACTTTTTCTATATTAAAATATAATGATTATAAGACCATATGAAGAAATAATTTTAGTTTATATATATTTCATATCGTTTAAATTAAACTATACATCGTATGAAAATACATACTTATATTTTGATATTTGCATTGAACATATATTGAAAAGTTAATATTTTAATTATTAATATGTCATTGTTTTTTAAAAATGATTATAAATTATTGAAACTACTAAACATCTCACATTAAAAAAAAATTCATTGGTGTAAAGTTTTGTTACACAAATATGCAAATAATCACAAAATCATATGAGTAGAAACATCATTTAATAAATATCCATATTAAAAGTGTGCTATATTACTATGTTTATATCGTTTAAATTTAATTATATATCATATACAATATATAAGATTGCTTACTTTGATTTATTTACCCTAATTACGAATAAACAAGAGTGATAGTTAAATTTATATGCATACGCCAATTTATTACATAATAGTTAGTGGTTTCTTAGTTATTTAATATATATATTTATTATTTTATAATATGCAGAAAACTATAAAATAAATATAAAATATAAAATACTTATTTTTCATAAAGTGCATATCTTAACCTTAGTATGTATATTTTTAATTATTTTAAATCTTAAGTATTTTCAAAATCTTAGGTCAAAACAAACAAACGAAATGAGAATAAACTTCAAAATCAATATTTATATCGAGTAATAACCAAAATAAAAAAAAACACAACAAGATAATAAATTGAAGATAAATAGGATTGACACGTGAACGTAAACTTCTCATAACCATAATTAATTTTTAAATTGTTAAATCATAATATAAAACTGAGCTAATCTTTAATTTGTTAATTTCTTAAAATTTCAATTTTTTAAATCATTATGGTTATGTTAAATCATGACCATAATTAATTTTAAATTGTTTATTGGTATTTGAAAAACTTAAAATATTGTTTTTAAAAATAATTTTAAACTTAACTTAAATTTTTTGTTAAATTATTTACAAAATAATAATAATTGGTAAAAAAATAATTTTCTAATATTATTAGATAAATAAATTATATTAAATTTGTTTTGAAACTTTATATATTTTAAATGCAAATATTTTACCAACTGATTCTTAAGAAAGTATTAGGGAACTTGCTAATACTCTACCAATCAAGCCCAGTGACACTCTGTTTATTTTCCATCACTCGAACACTGAAAAGTGAAAAGATATATGAAATCGGGTCCATTAAATTCTAAGCTTTGATCTATAGTTCTAATTACAATTGTTTCTGATCCTCCGTATAGATAATTATAGAAAGTTTCCAAAATTCTAAAATTTCAAATACACATAAAAATAATCATATGTAAATTTTAAATTTGTCAATATTAACATTTTATATTTTAATTACATACATTCACCCTGCGCAAGGCGCATGTCTTATCCTAGGTAGGAAACCATAATAAAAACTCACGCAACAATAAATATGTGATCTTGATGTCTGATATCACTCAAATTACCATAAGGAGTGAATTACTCTCTCAAATAAAAGGTTCAATTGTTGTACTTAGGGATCGAATCCACAAGGAACTAAGGAACACAAAAGATAAAATCCTAAGTGATTATGCTAGGTTGATCAAGGTTTTAAAGTAAATTGCAGTTGTGAGCAATAATGAATTGCTCATGAGAATTGGTTTTAGGTTTTAGACAATAAAAGAAAGTAGTTAGATTCAAGGTTAATATTCAGATAATCAGGATTATAATGCTATAGATGTCTTTATAAGTTGCTTGTAAGATATTAAAGAAATTCAATTGCTATCGCTATTAGACTCGGCCATTGATCTGACTACCGGCAATATCGACAGATGGTATGATCGCCATATCGGACAATATAAGTAGCCATCGATCGATTACTCTCTAGGAGTATCGATCGATATAGCTTCAGATCGAATTGAATATGTGTTCACCAAGATCATAGACCGGCTCTCGCATCGTCTCTAGAGAATCTCAGCTTATACCAGATGATTTAAGGATGATGATTAATAAGTTAAATCATTCCATGATCATACTCTAGTTAGATACTCTAGAGTAAGCATTAGGGTTCATCAGGATAATGAATATCACAACTCAACAATCCATAGTTGGGGCTAATCCCTCATAACTATTTGAACCCTAAATCTAACAAGTGAATCTACTCAGACATGGCTAAGTGATTCATAGCAGCAAGGTAATAATATAAATTCATTAGATTAGAAGATTGAACTCTTGGTTCTTTTGAACAACAAATCTCTTTGTGTGTTTCTTCTAAATCTAGAATTATAACCTTTATGAAAATGAGAATAAGATGAAAAGAATACTTTTATAAATCAAAGAACATACAAAGTATGTAAAGCACAAAAAGCATTAAGATCTCAAAAGCATGTAAAAGCATGTCTAGCCAAAACACATAGGCATAACTATAAATATGAGTTCCATTAGGTTAAAAACTCGTCAGGGGCAATCTTATAATATTGAGAGAACTTGGACTTCAAGTCGGCCAAGTCAAACTTGTTCTTCACGCTTCATATCGATCGATAGTACATGGTGTACATCGATCGATGGAGTATCCAAAGTCATCTTCTACGGAAGTGTCGTCGATCGACTACACAAGATGTGTATCGATCGATATGTATCTCTTGATATCGACCTTACTGTCTGATCTTTATAGTCATCTCTGGAAAACTCTCCTTTAAGCTCCATAAGGGCACCTAAATCATCACTTTACTCCAAAATGCTCTTGAATCTGAAAACATACCTAATAGACTCCAAAACACACACACACACACACACATATATATATATATATATATATATATATATATATATTATAAAATCATATCAATACCATGGTCAAAAGCGGGTCAAAACCATGGTATATCAACTCCCCCAGACTTAACCTTTTGCTTGTCCTCAAGCAAACACAATAGTTAGTCTTTGGAAGAAGTTTTAAAACAGCAGCGACTCAAACAAATCTTAACTTGAAATCATAACCTCTACTTTGTTGCAAGCCACATCTCATATTACTAACTACAGAAGTACATTATACCATATCCTAGCTTAGCAACCAAATTCATCTAGCCAATCAACTTAGCAATCCTGTCTGTCTATCTCCTCTACTGATTTCATTTATGCATAAAATAAAAGTGAAGGCTTTACCTTGGGAGTATCGATCAAAGAACACTTGGATTCAACTCAAGCAAGTTTCAGGCATTCTCATTCTGGTTTCTTTTCTCCCTATATCCCCCTTCTCTGAATCCCAAATTTTTCTTTTTCTTTTATATCAATCCCAATGAACAACAGATGTTCATCTTATTGATCTTTCTACTACTTTTTGTAGTCTTTTCTGACAAACTGTAGGCGAATAGTGGGGTCATGGGTAATGTACCTCTCCCTCACTTCTACAATGTGTGATCATTCCTTTGAATTAGAATAGCGGGGTCATGGATAATGTACCTCTCCCTCTGCCTCTCAGGAAATCATCTTAATCTTTTATATATTTTTTTGGATGCCAAAGGGAGGAGAGAAAGAAACCAAAACTATCAAGACTTTTACCTTCCAGACTTGCAGGAGGATTTCGATCCCTTGTATACCAAGCCCCAAGACAAGCAATAGATGTCAGGTTAGGTTGGAAATCAGCTTTGGTTCTTCCAAACAATCATGAAAAGTGTTGTCATAGGTGACTGGTGATCCACTTTAGCATCTATAGTACTTTCTGCAATCAACAATTCTAAGAATGGTGCTAAAGAGTGGTTAGATAAAAAGCAAAAAAAAATTGAAATCTTTTTGTCCCTTTCTTGACTCAATAAAACCAATTTTTGAAAACATTTAATGAGATCAAAAAGGTAAAGTAGCATCAGTAATCTCCACTCTCCCAGACTTAAATCATACACTGTCCTCAGTGTATAGCCAGTCAGAGTTAGTGCATTACTAAAGAAAGTATAACTGATATCAAAAATTGTGAACGATATACCTGACCGATGTTTGTATCGATCGATGGTGAGTCAATTCCATCGATCGTCATGGATTGGTTTGTATCGATCGATGTCGACAGGAACACATCAGTCGATAGAGGTAGTCATCGTGTATCATCTGAAATAAAATAAAACAAAAGTAATAAGTAAAAATAAAATAAAACTAAGAAATGAAGTACCTAATAGTGGGTTGCCTCCCACTCAGCGCTTAGTTAAAGTCATTTAGCTTGGCTATGGAGGTATGGTGGCTAGTGAGGTGAATTGCATGTACTTGTTTGGGAAACAAGTATCCTCCTTGTCTTGTGATTCTTCAAACCATGAAGTTAAAAAGCTTCTTGTGGCTTTCTCGCTTCTGGTCATACTAGCTTTCAATCCTTGGACCTCATAGTGGATCCTCTGTAACCACTCCTCAATGTTTGCTATGCTGAACTCATGTTGTCCAATCTTTCTGTAGGTGTGTTCTAGATCAACACTCATCTGCATTGTGTCGAGGTCTTGGATGTTTTGCACATGGGAAGGGATAGTATCAACCGATCTTGGTGTAGTTCTGTCGTTCGATGTGGATGGATGTCCATAGGTCGATGGATTCAGAGGCACGTCGATCGATGCGGATGGTGCAGGTCGGTTGGCGAGCTGTCTCTGAATGTTTTCTATCTCTTTCTGAATTCCTTCTGTTTTGCATTCCAATCTTTGAACGTCACTCTATATTGGGAACCACATTTTGTCGAGTAATATATATGCTTCCTCTCCACATGCTTCAATAGATTTGTAGATATCTCTTGTGATGTCCTCAATTTCTTCTCTAGTACAAAAGTCTGATGTTTTAGTATCGGTCGATGGCAATGGAGGTTCATCGATCGATAGCTCTTGTAGGTGACTCTCGATTGGCTTTTCTATGGTTATATCGATCGATGCTTCTCTGGCTGTATCGATCGATTTAAGCTTCTGTGATTCTAGTTCTTCGCGAAGTGCATGTACTTCTTCTTTCAGGGCTTCTCTCTCTCTGTGAGCTAAGTCGTTGCCAGACTTATTCCAATGTAGTTCTTTTTGAAGTGATGCTATGGCTTTCTCATGTTCAGACCTCAGTGATGCCATCTACCAGTTATGTTCACCAACTCTTCCATTGATCATGTACGTGACCTCTGCTTTGTGTAGAGCTTGCAAACTGGAACTCCTTTAGCAAACTGTTCAGCGTGCTCTGCTAAACAGAAACAAGAGCGTTTAAATAGTGAGGCTCTATTTAGCAATTTCCTAATATCTTCTTTGGAAACATGGATGATGTCTCCATCTACTCTTCTTGCAATGCCATTCTCATCTCTGTAAACCCCATACTCATCTTTCTTTTCCCATAAGAATTGACGAATCCCGGATCTGAAAGCTCGTTTCCCAAATTCGCGATGTATATCGGTCGATGCGAGTCGCCACGTATCGATTGATGCTGGTTGAGATTCTGGATATGCTGAACTGGTCATCTGAAGAATGTATGAAACGTATTCTTTGGAGATCGGAATGATTCTTCCATCCATTGCTCGTGCATGGCCATCTGAATCCCTGAAAATACCAAAATTCATCCGGAATTAGTAAGGTAAAATCGAAATTATGTGTTTGTACCTCGGATGTTGCAGTGGTAGTATCGGTCGATGGAGTGGCATGGGAATCGGTCGATAGTCAGAGAGATGTGTCGATTGATGGGTGGTTCTCCGTGTCAGTCGATACGTTTGCTTCTTGTTCGACTGCATGCATCAGTGGTGCTGTTTCCACTGCGAAACTTTCATTGTAATTACTTGCCCAACTCCCAATTGAGTAATCTCCGTCTTGTGGCTCATGTGGGACGTAGACTGGTGCACAGTAGGGGTTGTTGCTCATTGATTCGAAACGTCGTTTGAGCGATCTGGGTTGGGGCATGTCGATCGACGGAGGTGGTGTCTGTCGATCGATGCTCTGGATATAAAGGATGGGAGAGGAGGTCTTTCTTCATTTTCCCAAAGAAATCTGTACTCTGTGGTTCGTTCCTCTTCATAATCTTCATCATCCTCCTCCTGAGTAGTGATACTAGCCAGTTCTGGGATGTAATGATCGTTCTCCCAATCATCTGCGCTAAAATCGCCTTCTGGAAATTCTTCTTCGATATTTTAGAAAAGCCTGTCGATCAATGACCATGTGTGTCTGTCGGTCGATGCTTGTTGACTGGTATCAGTCGATGGAAGAGGGTTTACGTCAGTCGATACGTCTGGTTCTGTCTCGTAGTCGGCCATGGAATCATACTCGTGGGCACAGAAACAAGTTGCTACGAGTGTTGGGCTCTTTGTCCTTGGAAACTTGATGACTGGAACATGATTGTAGTGGAATGAGGGTTAGGCAGAGCTTGTTAGATTGTAGGTTACAAACAGCTCCATCAGTTGCTAAAAAGGCCCTTCCAAGTAGTAGAGATGTCTTAAAGTTTAGCTTGTTCTCCAGAACGTGGAAGTCTGTAGGAATTAGGGCATCTCCAATCTGTACCTCAAGGTTTCGAACTATGCCTCCAGAGTGCTGCTGAGAACAATCTACGAAGATGGAAGATTCTTCAGTAGGCTCTATCTTCAGACCTAGATGGTCTGCCATGATCTTGGGTAGGATGCTAACTCCAGAACCTGTGTCGCAGAGGGCACGAGGGAACTCAATACTTCTTATAGAACATAGTATTGTGAACTTCCCTGGATCACTCTTCTTCTCCAGTGTGATCTTCTTCTTTAGACTGTCTCAGACTTGGTGAAACATTCTCTTGATGTCTCTCTAGTTTCTCTGAAAAACATCCACAATCTGTGTGAAGAGTATGCTTCTTCAAAGGGTTTCTCTTTAGGTATTCTCAGAACTCTCTTTCTGAAACTTGACAACTCCTTCTCATTAGCTTCCCTTTTATAAGGCTTGGGGATCTTCTCTTTCCTTTTTCTTAGAACTCTTCCATGATTTTACTTTTCTGTTTCCATGGGCTCAAAGATGTCTGTGGGTCTCTTCATGATGGTGGTGGGAAGGTTTAGACATCTCCCGGAGTGCATCAAGTCGTGCAACGTCGATCTTTGGAAGTTGCATTCGACGTTGGGGCACTGTGTATCGATCGACAATAACGGAAGTGGGTCGGTCGATACCGTGGTCTTTGTATCGATCTATGGGATAGTAATCATGTCGATCGATGTCATGAGAATCGAGTTGGATAGGGACAGGCGGATCTGGGTGTCATGCTGTGAAGGCTTCGTGTGACATAATCTTGACGGCACTGCACTCGTAGGAGGCTTTGGCTAAGTCCATCGATCGACATTCGGCAAAGTCTATCGATCGCTGTGCTTTGGAAGGTATCGATCGATACTCAGGGATTCCTATCGATCGATAGTATTCGATCTCGAGTTCGAGGTCTGTCTCATCGTCATCTTCAGAATCTGTCAGCTTCTGCCAAAAGTCATCATCCAAGATAGCATGCCCATCATGGAGAGTAGCAAACTCTCCCATTCCCTTTGCTAAAATTTCTTGCTTCTTTAATGCTTCTCCTGTCTGAACCACTTGAGTCTCCAACTTCTTCACATAAATGCTTAAACCATCAAGCTTGGTGTTGAGGTTGGTGTAGACAGAATCGATCTTTCCATTGAAGTCCATCTGAAGTTTCTGCTGACTCTCCATAACTTTGTCTAGCATCTCTTCTAGCTTACTGTCTTGGGTGGGTGGGGGTGGATTTTTGTAGAATGAGTTACAATAACTCCTGTTGTTGTTGGGGTTGCTGCTGCTGTAGTTGGTAGGCTTCTATGAACTCTGGTTGAAGTTGCTTTTCTGTCCTGTGAAGTTTCTGTATCCTCTTTGGTTTCCAGACCTCTGAAAACCAGCTCCACTGATCCAGTTCACATCTTCTTCTGTGTAATCTTCTTCAGCTGCAGTTTCTGCATCCTCCACTGAGCAAATTTGCTTGTTTAGTAACTTCTGAACATGATCCAGGTGTGCTTGCACTTCATTAATCTGTTCCTTCCCAAGGAATGATGTAGTCTTTGTCTTCACAATGTTCTTTGTGATGTTGCTTGAAGCTAAGTTATCAATCAACTTCACAGCTTCTTGAGGAATCATGGTGGTAAAGTTGACTTCACTAGCTGTGTCAAGAGCCATCTGATACTTCAAAGTGATGCCTCTGTAGAAAGTGCAGAGCAGTTGCACGTTGTTGAAACCGTGGTGTGGACAATCTCGCTGGTAGGACTTGAATCTGTTCCATGTGTCCTTAAATGATTCTCTAGGATCCTGAGTGAATGTAGCAATCTTCCTCCTCCATTCTTCAACGCGTGAGTCATCAAAGAAATTACGCAGGAATGCGTTTTTGATGTCGCTCCAGGTTGTGAGAGAACCTGGTTGTAGTTGTCTCAGCCATTGCAAAGCTTCTCCAGATAGAGAGTATTTGAAAAGCTTGCAGAGAAGTTAGTCTTGAAGGACTCCATTGGCTTTGATGACAGTTATGAGATCCTCGAACCTCTCCAGATGGTCCATAGGATGCTCATGAGACAACCCACAGAAGGGTATTTGTCCTACAAGTGTGTAGTACTGCGGCTTGAGCTCGAAATCTCCTCTTTGAATAGTAGGGGGCGTATGGCTGATCGGTTGGTGTAGAACTGATCCGGACGGTTGTAGTCAGCCAAAGTTCTAGCTCTGTTAGCCTCTTCTACAGGTTGAACAAGGTCTGTAGGTGCAGTTTCTTGCTCAGGAATGATCTCCTTCTGAGCATTCAGCTTCTGACCTGCTGCATTACGCAGGTGACCATCTTAATCACACAGGTCTCCATTCTCATCAGTAGTGAGAATGATACTCGCTACCATGTCTCGCCGGTTAGTATCGAGCGATGTAAGATGAGGGGTATCAATCGATTTTGGGTGAAAGGTGTCGGTCGACGAATGGTTTTTGATGTCGATCGATGGAAGGGTGCGAGTATCGGTCGACGTTGAAGGTGTCTCCGTCGACTGTGGTAAGCGAGTATCGATCGATGAACAGTTGTTGATATCGATCGATGTGGAACGTAAGTCTTTGCGGATGCTACGTTCCAAACTGTGAGGGTCTTCTGAATACACAAGTTGGTTGTTCTTGTTGCTTCTAGTACTGCTGGGCATGTACCTGAAAGAGACAAGAATTTTTTTTGTGTCAGAAGATAATTAAGCAATAAAAATAAAAATAACCTAGACCTAATCAAATTAAATCTAATGGTGATCTTAGTTCCCCGGCAACGGCGCCAAATTTGATATTACTCAAATTACCCTAAGGAGTGAATTACTCTCTCAAATAAGAGGTTCAATTGTAGTACTTAGGGATTGAATCCACAAGGAACTAAGGAACACAAAAGATAAAATCCTACGTGATTATGCTAGGTTGATCAAGGTTTTAAAGTAAATTGCAGTTGTGAGCAATAATGAATTGCTCATGAGAATTGGTTTTAGGTTTTAGGCAATAAAAGAAAGTAGTTAGATTCAAGGTTATTATTCAGATAATCAGGATTATAATGCTATAGATGTCTTTATAAGTTGCTTGCAAGATATTAAAGAACTTCAATTCTTAGATAAGCGTAATTGCTATCGCTATTAGACTCGGCTATTGATCTGACTGCCGGCAATATCGACCGATGGTATGATCGCCATATCGGACGATATAAGTAGCCGTCGATCGATTACTCTATAAGAGTATCGATCAATATAGCTTCAGATCGAATTGAATATGTGTTCACCAAGATCATAGACCGGCTCTCGCATCGTCTCTAGAGAATCTCAGCTTATACGAGATGATTTCAGGATGATGATTAACAAGTTAAATCATTCCATGATCATACTCTAGTTAGCTAGTCTAGAGTAAGCATTAGGGTTCATCAGGATAATGAATATCACATTCCATTATCCTAGTCCATAGTTGGGGCTAATCCTTCATAACTATTTGAACCCTATATCTAACAACTGGATCTACCCAGACATGGCTAAGTGATTTATAGCAGCTAGGTAATAATAGAAATTCATTAGATTAGAAGATTGAACTCTTGGTTCTTTTGAACAACAAATCTCTTTATGTGTTTCTTCTAAATCTAGAATTCTATAACCTTTATGAAAATGAGAATAAGATGAAAAGAATACTTTTATAAATCAAAGAACATAAAAAGTATGTAAAGCACAAAAAGCATTAAGATCTCAAAAGCATGTAAAAGCATGTCTAGCCAAAACACATAGGCATAACTATAAATATGAGTTCCATTAGGTTAAAAGCTCGTCAGGGGTAATCATGTAATATTGAGAGAACTTGGGCCTCAAGTCGGCCAAGTCAAACTTGTTCTTCACGCTTCATATCGATTGATGGTACATGATGTACATCCGTCGATGGAGTATCCAAAGTCATCTTGTACGGAAGCGTCGTCGATCGATTACACAAGATGTGTATCGATCGATATGTATCTCTTGATATCGACCTTACTGTCTGATCTTTATAGTCATCTCGGGAAAAGTCTCATTTTATGATAATTCAAAATACTGAACCGATTTAAATAATTCAACCAATGTATATATAATGGTTGTATAAACATCTTATCTATTAAAATAGAATTCATGAGTTCTTTAGACCATCTTTTGAACTAATTTAATCATAATATCTTTTGATATCTTTTCATTTTAAATATAATATATTTTTTAAAAAAGAATCTAACAAATCTGTTCAAAATATTTTTAAAAGATCTTAATATTCAAAACTTCTGAGTAAATATTTATAATAATTCATAACTAGTTTTAAAATATCATTATACATTAATATATTTTTATAAAATATAGAATATTTTTTAACTAAATATGATAAATTATATTAAATTATTAATATATATTTTATCTTCAGAAGTATTTAAGTTTAAAATATAATATGTTGGTAAACGAGTTAACATTCACAAACTATATAATGCATGTATAAAAATTGACATGTATTTCATTAAAGCTAATAATATAAAATATTTGTAACTATTTTAATCATGATATCTTTTCATTTTAAAATAAACATATATATATATATATATATATATATGATTTTAATAAATCTGTTGATTTTTTTTTAACAATATCTTAATTTTTAGCAATTTTTGGTAAATATTATAACTAATTTTATAATTAGCAATGAACTATTATTATGCATTAATATATATTAAATTATCATTTATAAAATGAAACATAAAATTATAATTTATTTTTATCTATTTTATAATAATAATATTTCATGTTAAAATAAAATTATTATATTGAATTAGATATGACAAGTTATATAAAATTGATAAATTTATTTTCATAAATATATACTATATATGCTAAAAATAGGATACGGTGACATAACGACTTAAAATTCACAAATTATATGATACATGTACAAAAATTGACATATCTTAGACTTTTGTATATACAATTAGAATTTTTTTTTTAAATGAATAAATGTGAAAAATATTGTTAAAAGAAAATATAACTTGGAAAATTGGCGGATCAGAATTGAATATAAATTTTATACAAAATAAATTTTCAACTATGTTGTTTTATGCATATATTAATATTTTTAATAACTAAATACATTAACATAAATATATAATAAAAAGAAAAAAATACATGTGATGCTTTTAAACTAATGATTAATTACACCATCTAAACTATAAAATTATTATATTTGAAATAGGTATATCAACATTTAAATATATTGTTAACGTTCAAATTGTATATCACTAATGAATGAACTAAAATAAATATATATGTTTATAAAATTGAAAAAAACACCTGCGCAGATTGTCTGGATAATTATCAAAATCGAGTTATTTTTTAATAATAATGAGCCTTATAGTTTTAAGTTTTGTTATCATTATTTGTTTATTATGATGGTGTATCAACTATTCACAGATTGTCTGGGTAAAATAAATATGAAATTTGGATAGTTAAATATATAGAAGGTGACGGGTAGTGGCTGTAGTTTTTTTTTTCAACTCAACTTCAACTGATTCATTCACCCATAAACTTGTTACAAGACATTTTAACCCACAATGTTTCTACCACATACAACATTGCATCTTAGCAACACCCTAGAACATTCACTAGGTGAAACTCACTCGGATCCAGCGCAACCTAGAGTACAATGCTGTATTTTTTAACCACGATGAGATGAGAGAACTCCACGACTTGAAGCAAACCATCTCTTAAACCACCTAATTAGACCTCATGATACATACACATCTACTAACTTAATGAGACAATCCTAAAACGAGGTTACAAATTATACCAAGCTGTTAGTCCCTTAAGATCGGCGTGATAAACTTGACTCAACAACATCATCACCTTAGGCGTATTCCCGGAATAGTTTTGTACCACCAGCTTTCAACGTACCGATCCTCAGCCATAAAACCGGACAGACTTATCCGGAATGAAAGATCGAGCCTTGGTAGCAAGCACGAACCGGATCTGTGAATCCAAGTTTCCAGCAGTGTGAGGCTCGGACCACCGACTAAGATGATCTTCGCCGGCGCTGGGATGTCGAACCACCACCACGTACCCCATAAAGGAAAGCTCCTCCAGTCAACCACTCCTTCGTCGCAGACCTTTGGTACATGTTATCCCCGAAAACCAGAAGACAACCCACCTTCTACTCGCTGTCAATCCTCGCCTCCGATAGTTTCACCTCCATGTACGAAGGTAGATCC
Source organism: Eruca vesicaria subsp. sativa (assembly GCA_932364175.1). NCBI lineage: Eukaryota > Viridiplantae > Streptophyta > Magnoliopsida > Brassicales > Brassicaceae > Eruca > Eruca vesicaria. The sequence continues at coordinate 67,194 of CAKOAT010409599.1, read as the reverse complement.
ATGACGGAGAACTCATCACACCGAGTCACGCGCCACCACCAGTGAGGAATCGCCGTAGATCTGTAAAGAGAAAATTAGATCTTGCTCATCCTCAAGCTCTAAACGCCGACCTACTTCTCTTTTGTTACCACCACAGCCTCGCCGCTGTTCCAGAGGGAGTCGGATGGCAACACCGACGTCTTCGAAGATCCGCCAGAGATACCCCAACTAACCCAGAATCAACAAGCAAAGAGACTAGATGAAAGACATAAAAGAAGCAAGCAAAAGAAAAAAAAAGATGAAGGGGAAAGGAGGAGCCTACGGCACAGGCACCGCCGGACCGGAGTAAGGGTTTCACGGCTTTGCCGTTTTTTTCTTTTTGGACGAGAGCGTTTTTGAGAAGCGAGTTTTTTGAGCGGATTTTTGAGAGGCTTAGTGGCTGTAGTTTTTAGTTTTTGATATAAAATATACTAGAGTTCAACCCGCATATTCGTGCGGATATATTTTTTATTTTATACATGTATCTGATAATAACATATAGGCATGGTCATTTTACCCGGACCCGAGGACCCGACCCGAAACTGACCCGAAAAAGCAGGTTCGGGTAAGGGTACGGGTATAGCCATTTTACCCTATTGGGTATTGTTTCGATGGACCCGCGGGTAGACGACCCGAACGGATCCGAACCGTATACTCGAGCGGGTATTTTTAAAACCGAGGATTAACCAATCCAAACCGTATAACCGCCATACTTACCCAATGAATGTTCTTTGTTTTCTTTTCCCCGATGCACCGAAAGTGTTTTGTTCATCTCTTCCACTCCCCAAAACTGATTGAAACGAAGAGGTTGTTGTTGATTTATACCTCTAAATTGGAAATCAAACATAAACAAACTGGAGTCTCATCAAAACCTTATAGCTGGTTCAGAGTATGATGTACTCTCTTTCTGGAAGGTTAATAGTGGAAAGTATCCAGTTCTATCCCTATTGGCGAGGGATATACTTGCAATGCAAGTGAGTTATGTTGCATCTGAATCTGCCTTTAGTACTAGTGGCCGAGTCTTAGAACCAAGCAGGAGCTGCTTGACACACTTTATGATAGAAGTACTAATGTGTAGGGAGCAGTGGCTCAAATGTGAGATTAGACTCAAAGACAAAGGAATCAAAAAGAAGGAACAAATGCTTAAGCTGGTAGAGGAGGAATATGGTCTTATGAGAGGTATAATTTCTGGTTCCTAATCTCTTAATTGTTATTGTCATTATATCTTTAGTTTAGTTTATACTCTACTTGACCTTGTTTGCTTTCGTTTTTCAGAATTTGAACCTGTGTTTCAAGGTGCTAGAGTTTCTGCAGGGGAGAATGGTGATAGAAGAAACAACTTGACGTTCTGATGATTGTTATAGACGTTGTGGTTGTTATCAGTTTGTTGTTGTTGCTGTTTCAACTTTGTACTTTCTGTTTTTGTTTGCATTTGATCGGTTTTTAAGTTTTTATGTCCACTATTTTGTAAAACTTATGTCTACAAGTTACGGTAATGTCTTTGTTAGTAAAAACTAGTAATGAAAATTGTTTGCTTGAAGGTTTTTTTAAAACATTGCAGGGTTGTAATACAAGGAAGCATTTCGGGTAAACAGGGTTGCTAAAATGACCCGAACCGAAACTAGCTAAAATTACCCGAATACCCGTTTACCCGAACCGGAAAAATGAACCCGAACCGAAATTATCCATAATTACCCGAAAACCCGATTACCCGAACCGGAAAAAATGAACCCGAACCGAAATTATCCAAAATTACCCGAAAACCCGTTAACCGAACCGAAATTATTAAGGAACCGAAAAGTTGCTGGTATTTAACGGTTCATAGAAAAGTAGACCCGAATCGACCCGGACCCGGCAATACCCGAACCGGCCCGGAACCGATAATTTCAAAATACCCGAATGGGTCCTACACTCATGGACCTGAAGGACCTGAACCCGACAAGACCCGACCCGAACCCGACTCGAGGACCCGAAAGCCCAGGCCTAATAACATAAATTTTAAATATATTATTTATATATTAGTGTCATATATTGTGAAATTTTATAATCTTGTTGATTAGATTTTTTTATTTAACATAATTAATATATAATGATTTTTTTTTTATAATTCGTACTCTGTTATTCAACATTACTAATTTATAATAATTTGTTTAATGTATTTTATACGTACTAATATATTTTCTAGTACAATAAAATAAATTCATTATATAAAATAATCAAATAGAAAATCTCCTTTAGAATGTGTTCTTTTAATTTCTACAATTTGCATATAATACATCTTGAAATTTCTTGCGTCATACTATCGAAATAATATTTATTTAGGATAATTTATATTTCCATGTTGTTATATTGTGTTTCAAAAAATTAACTTTAACATCTATCGTTTTAGTATATTACGGATTTTATAAATAAATATATTGTTCTTTTTAATTAATTTTATTATTTTGATAATTTTTATATATAGTAGTGTGTATGATATTATTTTAGTAAATTTTATCGATATAAGATACTTTTGGATTTTATGGTATTAAATTCTATAATTTTTTTGTTATTAAGTTACGATTTCAAACTATTATACTACTTTTTATTTTTACAATAGTATTTGTTTTTTTCGTGTTGTAGTTTAAAAAACAATTACACTCTAGTATCTAAGATTTTATGTTTTATAAAATTTGGAATATTTTTACCTTGAGTTTAGAATGTTTATTTTTTAAAAAATTTATATTTGGTCAAGATTTTTTTTGATAAATACAGAAATATATTTGAGTTTGAGAGATTATATGACCTTGAATTTATAAAAACATATTTGAAACTTTTTGGTAATATTTTTATATTTCTCAAATGATTTTGTCACAACTAAAAATACTAAATTTGTAGTAAAAATAATTTTTTAATTAATAACTTTTGAATTATTAATATTTTATGATATTCAATTTTGTAAATAACACATGAAATAAAATTTAGTTACATACATTTTATTTTGTAGATATACTTTTTAGATATAGTTGTAGATATAAAAGTTTAACAAAGTTAGCACATTTCTTGCATAAAAATATATATAGTTTATGTATTTTAGCTTTTTTAAAAGTGAATTATAGTTTATTTATTTATTTGTTTATTTAAATGCAAGTATTTAAAAAATTTATATAATATTATTTAATTTAATTCATATTATTTTTTGATATAATATATACTATAACTATGAATTTTGTAAAAATAGTTTAACAAATTTAAGGTATAATAATATTATATTATTAGATTATATTATAATATAATATATATTATAACTATGAATTTTTTAAAATTTTATTTATTTTTTATAATAAAATTTTATTTAATATTAAGGTATAATAAGATTATATTATTAATTAAGAAATTAATTCTTGTATTTTGTTATAAAATATTCAAAAGTTTTAGTAAGATTTTGTTAGATTTTTCTCAACAATTTTTTTATAATTATAAAAAAATCCTCAACAGATTTTTTATTTATTTGATTGATTAATATAATTAACCAAATATGTCATAATAAGTAACTAATGTAATAGTCTAACTAAGATTTGATTATAGTAGATAAAAAGTAGGACTCTAAATTAATAGAGAAGATTAGATAAGTTTTTCCGCTGTAACTGTAGATTTTATTAAAGTATATTTATATCACTAACTTTCAAAGCAATGAACATAAAGCTCTAGAAAAGGTGATTTTCAAAGTTCAAAAATTTCTTATTAATTTTAATTTTTTTGGCTGTTGTAACTTTTTCTTTTAAAACATGATTGGTAAATTTAAGTGGCTATATGAAAAAGCATGTGGAAAGCATTCCTAGCATTTACCAATCACCCCATAATGTAGATTTCTTTTGGTTAAAAATAAAATGATACTATATATATAAGCATCCATTTCATATCTGTCACAGCCAAAACTAAGATTAAATGTTCTAAAACTAGTATGATAGATGGATGCTACTTTACCTAATAATAAATTGATCATTATATTTTTTTTCTTTAATATAATGAATTACAGAAAAAACTCCTAAAAATGTAAGCTTATCAATGTAAGAAATTAAGGAATTAAAAGAAAATGTATATATCGTCGTTGTTCATAAATTTTATAATTAGTTAGGAAAATTAGTTTTCATACTATTTCATGCCTATAAACTATAAGACGTAACAATATAAAATTTCTCTTTTTAATATTTTAAAGTAAATATTTTTATTATTAATATTTTATTAGTTAGAATCCATTTTTAAAAATATAGATATTAGTTTTTAGGAAAAATAATTTGTTTAACATATATAATATGAAAATAATATATAAGAACATTTAAAAAATAGTAAGTCAAAGAAAGTATTATTTTCTTTATATTTTACAATTTTAAAATTATTTATTGGTATTAATTTATGTAAATTTATATAATTTGAGAAGTTATTGGTATTATTTACTAAAAGGATATTTATTTAAGTTTTTTTTTAAAAAAAGAGCTCGTAAGTGAAGTTATTACAAAATGATAAATTATTTAAATTTAAATAAATTACTAAACAAACTTTCAAGAAATAAATATATACAGAAAATGCCAAAAAAAATTAAAATAAAAAAACTCGAATCTTGATAACCATTCAATTTTTTTGAAGAACTAAAATCTACACAGCAAATCAAAAACTGAAAACTAAAATATAAAATCTTAATATCCAAAAACTAAAAATTAAAATATCAAAACCAACAATCATGAACTAGATATGCAGATTTTACCAGAGCTAACTTATCAAATAATAAACGAACTAGGTGTTTTGCCCGCACTTGCGGGCTTAATAATTTTACTAATAACTATAAATAAATATATAATCAAGTTATGTAAATTATAATAAATTATTGTTTATAGACTCAAAATATTTAATAATAAACTAAACAAATTCTTTTTATTTATAAAATTTTTGATCATCATATAAATAATTTTCATTACACAACTTATATTTGAAAATACTCATAAACTTAAAACATTTAGTAATAAATTAATATCATTTTTAGACATAACAAAAAAGTATAAGAAAATATCTTTAATAATGTTTTGGATACACACAATATAAATTATCTATACATAAATTTTTTGCAAATTGATTTTTCATAATTAACGATATAATAATAAATAGAATATTTTTTCAACGTTAATAAAGACTTTATAACACAATATAAAAAAGTTAGATAAAGATAATTATCAAATTCATGAGATTCATTTTTTAATTTAGAATTATTATATGTTAACAAATATAATTATTTTTCAAGGTTGATAAAGACTTTATCACATAATATAAAAAAATAAAATGAGGATAATTATGAAATAAACGAAATTCGATTTTAATTTATAATTAATTATATATTAACTAATATAATTATTTTTCAAGTATATTAACTAATATAATTATTGTTCAAGGTTAATAAAAATTTTATAATCCAATATAAAATTGTTTTAGATAAAGATAAATCTAAAATCATTGAAATTCGTTTTTTATTTATGTTTAATTATATTAAAATTTTTAATTATTCATTAAGGGTATAAACGATATTAACCGTTCTAACTTTCAACGTGAAAGCTTTGTTGCAAAAAATCATTCACAAATAATAGTAGAGATTACCTAAATCACAGAAAGTTACAAATTAATCAGCAAATTCACTTAAATTTTATAATTGAAAAATATATTTTTAAGATAACAATCTAATACAAAAGAATTAACATATTTTCTAAAAATATAATATTATTAACATAAATTCTTTTTATTTTATTTTATAATAAATTATTAAAACAGGAAAATAACCAATAACCTAAAATCATAGAGAAGTTGACAACTAAGCAAATTTTTACTTCTAATAATAATTGAAAAATATTTTTTTAATATAACAATCTAATACAAAAGAATTAACATATTTTCAAAAATATAATATTATTAACATAATTTCGTTTTTATTATATAATAAATTATTAAAACATGAAAATAAGCAAATTTACCTAAAATCATGGAGAAGTTGACAACTAAGCAAATTTACTTCTCAAATAATGTTATAGATTGCAGTTTCCAAAAAAAAAAATAATAATAAACGAATTTTCTTTTTGCATGAACGGTTGAGATTCAAGACTTCACCACACTTGCGTAAACCGTACGAGTTCTTTTTAAGGTTTGTGGATCCCTTTTATCTATTCCTTGGAAATTTTTTTTCAGAAACATTGCCTCCGTCATTTTTTATTTTGGGAAAATCATTGCCTCCGTCATTTGTTCCTCAGTTTCTATCAATTCTCACGGTTCCTCAGGCACTGGACTTGGAAAATCTGTCTTTTTCTTCTTCTTCTTTTTGTCCTCCATCAATCTCTCACTCCCAAAAACCGAGTAAACATTTTTATATATTTTATTTCAGATTTTCTTAAACTTTTTTTCAATTTTTTTTCAAAAAGATATATAATTTCAGGTAACATCATCAAAGATTCAACGGCAAAGGGATCGGTGGTCTCAAACGATCGGCGTACGCTTTCTTGATTTTAATCTTCTCAAAAAGAAATTTACTTAATGAGATTGTTTTGGCTGAAAATTATTCATAATTTTGTTTTTCGGTGGAAGTTGATCTGATCTGATGTTCATTCTTCATTCCAAAGGATGACTTAACTATTAAATGTTGTAATTCTTGTGTCCCAAGCTAAGATTATTTCTTGTGCAACAAGATTCCTTTAAGTATGATAGTTTTGCATGCCATTTTCCTTGTTCTGACAATAATGATTATATCTCAATTCCGTTTTATTGACAGTGTGGATGCTGAGAGAGAATGGCCTCGACACCTTGTGCAGCTTGCAAGCTCTTGAGACGAAAATGCACTCAAGAATGCGTCTTTGCACCGTATTTTCCACCAACTCAGCCTCAAAAGTTTATCTCTGTTCACAGAGTGTTTGGAGCAAGCAATGTAACCAAAATCCTCAACGATCTCCCACCTCTTAACCGCGAAGACGCTGTTAATTCTCTATACTATGAAGCCGAGGCACTTATCCGTGATCCGATCTATGGATGCGTTGGTCCCATCTCCTTCTTACAACAGTATCACAAGAAAATCCAACAAGATCTTGTCACTGCTAAAGAAGAGCTTGCAGGTTACATTGGACCCGATGGTATGATTCCGCAACAAACTTATCTCCCTCCTCTAGCCAACATCGCTCCACCCAGTTTCATGATGGCTATGGAAGGAATGCCACATTGCGTGATTCCTCAAGAAGGACCATTGATCATACACGAACCAAACTTGTCTCAGCATCAACCACAACAGCAAGATGAGCAGATGCCACAAGGGATGTTCAATGGTTATGGAATGGACAACAACGGGTCGGTTACAGCCACCGGGTATAACTTTCACACTGCTGATGGGTCGTTTTCTGGACCATCTCTTGCTTTAGGAAGCTTTGGTGCTTATCAGATGGGTCAAGAGATTGAGCATCGTATCAACCATGACCAGCTTCAGACACAGCTCATGCTTCAACCTCCATCACAGGAAGGTCAAGAGCAAAGTGAAGGACAGTTTATGATGCAACCAATGGGACAAGAGAATCTCCATGGAGGAGAGGAAGACCTGGAGCCGCCGGTACAATGGAGGAGATCTGAGAACAAGGAAGCTAGTTATTAAAGATCTCTTTGCATTTTTATCAAGAAGACATTTTCTTTAGTTGGATAGTTACTCTTGTTGATCTTTTTTTCTTTCTTTATTAACTGGCATTATCCATCAACGTTTGCATCTAGAAAATTCATCATTCCGAGTATTATTACTTCTCAAGTTTTTTTGTTTTTGTTTCTGTTTATAATGGATTCGCTATACATAGATCCAATCAAAGCTAAGTAAATAAACAGAGCAATAATGATTAAACAGCTAAATATGAAACTTAGTGATCCTTGTAGAAGAGAAGCTTTAGTCTAGTCCATACACAGGTTGGTGTGGTCATGACTCATGATGAGGGTGTTAGAACCCAAAATTATAAGCCTATTAGGCTGTGTAATTTTTTGTTATAGTGTGAAGAAAAATGTGAAATGTCATTTGGGATCTAAAACAAAAGTCTTTGTGGGAACCGAAATTCATACCGTCAATTTCTGTTTAGATTAGGAAAGTTAGGAAAACTCTAATTTTTCAGAGGTCCCGGATCTATGCAAGAACCAACGCCAAGTAACCGAAAAGATGCGGAAAATATGAAAGGATAATAAAACGAGTTTATAGGAAAACAGTTGAAATACCACTCTTTCTAAGGATCAGCTGGTCAGATTCGAAGTTGATTCCAAAGCTGTGCTTACTCATAAGAGATCCGGAAATTAGAAACTTCCTCATGTCTGGAACATGCTTCACGTCCGGAAATTATATCGATTTATGTTTCCTGATTTTCAATCAGGATTTTCCTAACGTGAAGCATGTTCCAGACATGAGGAAGTTTCTAATTTCCGGATCTCTTATGAGTAAGCACAGCTTTGGAATCAACTTCGAATCTGACCAGCTGATCCTTAGAAAGAGTGGTATTTCTATAGGAAAATGTGTCGTTAAGAATGGACTTGTCAAGAAGTCTATAATGACTCATTCAAAAAAATGATGTATATGATTTCAATGTTTCAGTGAACAAAAATCCAGTTGCATATGTCGTTAAATCTTATAATATTTGGCATAAAATATTGAGCCATGTAAATTATAAGTATGTACAAAAACTATTGAACTTATACATGATTCCAAAGTCCAAATTAAACAAAGACATGTGAAGTTTTTGTCCAAGAAAAACTCGCGAAAACAACATCACCTCGTGTTGAACGAACAACCAAACCTTTAGGTTTAATACACACTGATATGTGCGGCTTAAATTATTTACAAACCAGAGGTGGTAAAAAGTTCTTTGTGACTTTCATAGATGATTGCATAAGATACTGCTACATCTAATTATTAAGAAGTAAAGGCGGAGTCTTGGACAAATTCAAAGAGTACAAACTCGAAATTGAAAAACAACTGAAAAATACTATTAGAATAGTCAAAGGTGATAGAGGAGGTAAATGTGATGGACCATTCAATGTGTTCTTCCTAGAAAATAGCATTGTCCATCAAACAACTTCTCCATACTCACCAGAATCAAACGAAACTGCGGAAAGAAAGAACCGAACTTTGAAAGAAACGATGAACGCAATGATGCAGGAATCTGGTCTTGCCCGTAATCTGGGGGGGGGGGGGCAGCACTGCTCATTACTAACTATATCCTCAAAAAAATACCTCATAAGATAACTGGAAAAACGTCAAATGAACTTTGGAAGGTGTGGGAACCGAAATTCACCTACTGTCAAGATTACGTAAATATGAGAATTTAGAGTAAACCCTAACTTCCTAGAGGACCCGGCTATTTGCGGAACCGCACACAAGCAATCAAGAACGCGATTAATATGATTAAGTTAAAGAGATGTAAAGAAAACGAGATTGAGAGCAAAAGGATTCTTATTCCGAATTCGCGTAAGAACGGTACAACAAGAGTAAGCCTTAGCTGCGTGAGCCGTCGGCGAGATTCCTAACCCTAGCAATCTAAGACTAAAACCCTAGTTGAGACGCAGCTCGATAACGAAAACGGAAATATTCCTAAGTGCTAAGTTTTGTGGTGAAAGCTCTGAAATCCCGTTTTTTGCTTCTGGCCTCTGCCTTCTGCTTATATACTCCCTCCTTTAGGCGGTTTAGTCCTTCCTTTTCGCCAAGATTTAAGTTTATTGGGAATCTACCATTTATCTCGATCTTTCCTTTTTCTGCGCGGAAATCTTCTATTTATCCTCAAACTTGACATATATCTTCAAACTTGACATTTATCTTCTTTCTGCGAGTAAATCTTAAAAACGTCATTGTATCTTTGGGCTAGATTTCGTTTGAAGTCACAAGTGGACTTTTATCGCGAGTTTGGGCTGTCCGAGCCGTTTTGCGATAAAAACCGTTTTACGATTTTAGACGAGATCGTTTCCTAATAAGATGTAAATTTTATAAGATTTCTTGAGTTGATCGCATAGTTTTACAATGCACGATGTTCTGTCTAATCGTTGCCGTTTTATACGATCTTCCCAAACTTTTACGAGAAAAGAAGACTTTTACGATTTTTATCGTAAAATTTGAACGGTAAGACGGATCGAGACGAAAGATGTTTTGACCATGGTTCAGAGCATGATCGAGATGAAGGACGTATTCCTTGAGTCGAGGACGTGGGAGATCGAGGCTCGGGATGGTTAGCTCGAGGTACGGAGAGCCGATTCGGATTGCTTCAGCTTGCCGTACGGCGAGCTGCGTTGAGGCGACCAGCTCGCCGTACAGCGAGCTGAACCGGCTGGTTCGGCTTGTCGTATGTTGAACTTGGTTCGGTCGAACCTGCTCGCGGTTTACGGCGGATGCGGTTTTTTGTGGGTTTTGCTTAACTTGGGCAATCGCGTAATCCGCGATTGTTTCGTTCGTTCTTCCGAGATGACGATTTCCAAGTTTTCTGCGGATTTTCTTTGTTCGGAAAGTCCCTAGAATTTTATAAAAAAACTTCTCGAGTTTTATAAAACGTATTTTTGTTTTTCGGGGAAAGTTTTGGTCATTGATTCCGTCGTACTGATTTTGACCCCAACAGTTAGCTCCCCAGCTCGTAAGAATCGTGGAGTTCTTGCGAGCAGTTTGAACTTGTTCGGCAAGTTTTGTAGAATTAGGCGGAACTTAATGGCCAAAAGTCCAAAGTTGAATAGTAAAAATTTCTCTTATAAGTATATGGAATGAGTTTTCAAATTCTTTACTCATTTCCTTCCATAACTTATCTAAGGTTCAAGAAGTTTTCTCTCCCCTTTTCCCTTTGAATCTCTTCCTCTTTTGATTTCTCAACATGTCTTCCGAATGGAAAGCTTCTCAAAGTGCTCACACATCAATCTTTGATCCAAGTGACCTCGAAACTCCCGGTGGCTGTGCCCTCCCCAAACCAGTCTTTCTACGATTTTCCGTGAGTAAGAAAGAAACCGCGAAGTATTGGGCAGCTTGGGGTGTTGCCGACGCTCCTCCTCCTAGCTTCTGGGTTCCAAAGAGGGATAAGCTTCAGAGGAAGAAGGAAGGTTCGAGCGCGTGTATCGTTCGCTCCCTCAGGGATTAGAGGAATTCTCGTGCGATTCCGGATTCGGTGGAGTTTCGCCTTCCCGAATGGGGTCTAGATGCCGCGAACCCTCCCTCGGGCTACTTTACGTGTTATGAAGTCTTCCTATTCAACTGCCAACTGTGGTTCCCAATTCCGCAAGCCATCTTTGGGCTCTTGGATCGGTTTAAACTGTCGATCGGCCAGCTTTGTCTCTCCGCGTTACATCACATTGTCGGGATTTTGGTGCTGGGTTACGAACGCGGAATGTCTCTCAACGCGGACTATCTTGTGGCTATGTTGTTTCTCAAGCGGGCGACCAAGGGCGGTTTCTACTTATCCATTCGGAAGGAGATGTCGGTTATCGATGGACTTGCCTCGAATGGTCACGAGTGGAAAGATTGGTTCTTCTATGTTAAGATTGATAGCGGATCGGTGGAAGAGATTTGCATTTCTTCATTTAGGACCAAATGGGAAACAAAAGGTACCTAGATTGCGTAATATATGTATATATTTTTTGTTGCCACACTTTAATCTTTGCGTTCGATTTGTGTTTTACAGTGCCTGCCCCCTTGTGCCGTTACTTGAGGACCTCAGGTTGGTTAAGAACCTTCTCTGCGGCGGTCCGCTTCATTGGGGATTCTTTTCTCCGAAGAGAGTTCGTCGCGCCGTTGCCTATTACTCTTCCCGTTTTTCTCAGGATAATCGTGTCGAGATTGAGGCATACGACAATACGGTAGCGAGGGAGAGATCTAGATCTCCGTAGGATAAAGATGTTCAATTTGGTCAAGACCAGTGGCTTGACGAAGACCTTAACATTGAAGATTTCATCGACTTCTCGGCTCCCTCATCAGAGTTTGATCCGGCCGGAACGTCGTCCGAGATACCAGCCAACACGCCGTTTGCGAAGGCGTCGAGACTTTTCAACAGGGTCTGCCTTTTGCCAATTTTCGTATTTGTTTTACGTGTGACCAGATTTTTTGACAAAAGACTTCCCTTGTTTCGCAGGGTCTTCGCTTTATGAATGAGGCGGTGAACGCAAGTGATGCAGAGATTCGTAAGGCCGAATCTAGGACAAAGGCGGCGGAGATGGAGGCCGCTCGTCTCAAAGAAGAGATCGGTGCCAATCTTTCTCGCGCCTAGGATTTAGCTAGAAGGGAGGCTGCCGGTGTGAGGGAAGAGTATGACGCTGATTTTCGTCGCGTTCTTGAGCTCTCTGGCGCGAGAGTTTGTCGCGCCCGTAGAGCAGGCAAGAGAAAGGTTGCTGCAGAGATGATGGTTCGGCGTGAACGGTTTGTGCCTCTGTATGCGGAGTTTGAGGATGCGCAACGGGCTAGTGGCGATTATCGTGAATGCCGAGGCGTAGTTGGCGGATTTCATCTCACCCAGCGTCCCGACTACTCGTATGAGGCGGAGTTTGCCAAACAGAAGGCGCACTTGGCTAAACGAGAGAGGAAGAAAGCCGAATTTCTCAACCCTGAGGTGCAAATCTGGAATCAGTGGAACCCTATTGTCGTGTCGCCAGATTCAGTTGAAGTCGGGCCTGAGATTCCAGATGCGGGCGGAGAAGTTGATCACCCGTGGATTGACGTTAACGCCGGCAAAAACTCGGCATCTGGATTTCATGATTTTGATGTATGATGTCTTTGTTTTATGATATTGCTGTAATATTTTCCGGGACTGGCCGTTAGTGGCTTTGAATCCTTTCCGCTGGGCGGCGTGTATTTGAACGAAAAAAAATATATTTTCTGAGTTTGAAATCTGCGTTTCGTTTTAGATGTAGAGGGGAGAGTACGAGTTGTCGTCTCGTATCTAACTCTTGGTGTAGATCGTCCGGTTTGTTTACTCGGCGTGTTTCGTTTTTCGCGAGTGTTTAGATGTGGGCGAAGAGACATGCCTTTAGGATCTCGATTCATGCCTTGAGACGTTAGAGACCAGTGTGCTGGGTTTAGGGCAAGACCTAGGTTTACTCTCGGATTGAGGCTATGCGATGACTAGTCGGCTTTCATTTTGCCTGTTTCGATTTTAATCTGATTCCATACCGATTTATAATACGCGATAGGTTCTCGGCTTATACGATTCGTCTGGTTGGAGCCGAGCATCTCACCGGGAACAATTTCTAAGCTGCCCGGAAGTGCTGACCAAAAATTTGGATTTCTTTTATAGCGCGCTATTTTATCCTAGTCAGATGTATGCGGACCAGTGGGTCGGTGCGTTTGTTTAGGACGACTAGCGTGTTCGACGGGGCCAGTCGCCGAGCGTTTGTGATTTTATAGTCGCGGATGGACTTTTTGTGAAATATTTTTCTAAGAATTTTTAGGCGACGTCTCGCCGGTTCTTTTTAGAAATATTTGGTGTATAAGTGTTTCGTCAAAACGTTTAAGTAGTTGTTACTGTGGAAGTAGTTTACGGATGTTTGGAGTTTGTTGTTACGCTTTTCGATAGTAGAAAGATTTTATAATATTCTAACTTTGTCTTTATTAAAAAGTTTCAAAATTTTTGATTACAAAGAAAATATTTAAAATTTGGGAGTATACGAATACTCGTATCCACACCCACCCCCCCCCCCGTTTCGGAAAGGGGGATAGCTGAACTCATCTTTAGGCGACCTGCCTACGTATTCCTTTCGGAAATCAAGCAATCTTGTAGTTCTGATTATTGACGCGAGTATGTTTACTCGGCTGTCGTAGACTCCTCGATCACTTTAGTCGCTGGATCGACGTCTTGGTCCGGATTTGTCTCCTCCGGTTGGGTAGAAGCGATGGGTGCGGAAGCTTGTTGCTTCTCGACCATTGCTGGTTTTGGATCGTTCTCCGCGGGCGGTGGTTTGACTTTCGCCTGTTTCGGTTTCACGATTGCGACCACCAATTTCCTTAGCTTATGTTCGGCTAAAAAGCAAGATCGCGACTGTCTTTGGCATCCCCAAATTACCGCAACTCCCGTAGGGGTCGGAAACCTGTTGCCTAAGTGATATCTCGACAAAACCGCCTTCATGGAGTTTATCCAATGCGTGCCCATGATCACGTTGTAGATGACTGGGGAATCGACGACTGCGAAGTTGACCATTTTCGTCACTTCTTTGGCTGCGACCGGTAGTCGGATTGATCCTAGAGTCATAAATGTTTCGCGGGAAAAACTAGTCAATGGCTTAGGTATCGGCTGGACCTCTGATAAATTGATTCCTATGCGTGCCAATGTGTTGCGGAAAATTAAGTTGACGGTGCTTCAAGTATCGACCAGGATTCGAGAGACTTCTAGGTCACTTATGACTAAGTCAATGAAGAGAGGGTCGGCGTGTGGTTGATCGATTCCGCCGGTTTCTGCGTCATCGAAAGAGATACCCCTTTTGGGGTGTTATCCGATGGTACCTTCCAACTCGAGCTGGTTTCGGCTTTTCGTTGGTAGGACTTGATAGACGAGATGGTGCTGTAATACTGCGATTCGATGATGATCATATTGATCTTTCGGCGGTTAGCATCGTTACCTTTCTCATCTTGTCTTCGTCCGCGTATTTCGTCCGACTAGTTCCCTTGAGGCGGAGTTTCCGCTCACGAGTTCCTGTAGTTTTTTGGAGGGCGATCTGAATCGCGGATGAGATCCTTGACGCTGGATATCTCAGAGAGTTCTCCCGCGATCAATTTTGCGGCAAGTCTGGCGCCGAGAACTTTGCAGTTCACGGTAGAGTGCCCGCGGATTTGGTGGAGATCACTGAAGGAATTCTCGTAGTAATTCGGAATCCTTGACCACGTGTTCCCAGTAGTTTGCACTTGTTCCGATCCGGAGTTGATGGCGTAATTGTGAGCCCCTTGGAGATCATGCCCCTCGTGATGGACGAATTTTTCGTTACGAGAGTTTTTCTTCTTCAGCTTCTGCTCGGACGCGGTGTCCTTTGTGGACACTTTCTTTGGCTTATGCTTTTCAGATAGGATTTTAGTCTCTTCTTTGATAGTTATGTAATCGGAAGCTTTGTGGAGCGCGTCCTGGATCGTTCGTGGTTTTTCGAGAGTTATCCACTTTCGAAACTTCGACTTCAACCAGAGCGATTTTCTGAGCGTGTCGATGGCGGCTTTGTCGCTTATTCCGCTAACCCTAGCCATGACGAGTTTGAAACTGCTCATGAAGACGCGAAGGGATTTGTCTTTCTTCTGCGATAAACTCCAGAGCTCAGCGTCAGAAGTTTCCCGATTTATAAACATCGAGTACTGCTTCAGGAATTCGCAAGCAAGCTGGCGAAAACTCCCGATTGAGTTTCACCTAAGTTCGGTGAACCACTCGAGCGCTACTCCTTCCACGTTTTCGACGAAAAGACGGCACTAGCCCGCGTCATTTTCGTGATCCTTGAGCTTGGCTCGTCCCATGGTAATCTGGAAGGCCTGTAGGTGCGCTTTGGGATCAGCCGTCCCGTCGTAAGTTGGCACCTTGGGCTTTCCTGGATCGGGTAGCTTGACCTCGGTGATGCGAGCAGTAAAAGGCGTTTTCCGAGATTCGTATAGCAGCCGGTCGATTTCAGGTGCGGCGCTGGTAGCATGGTGAATTTGAGATTTCACCGCTTTTACCGCTGCGGCCGTTTTAGTAATGTAGTCGCGGAGGTCACGGATCTCAGTTAGGTCACCAGCAGTTTTTTGACCTCGTCGGCGTTTGCTGCGAGTAACTAGAGATCGTTCCTCGGCTGTTTTTTGCGCGTTACGCAAAATAGAGCTCCTCCTCGTCTCCAGTAAGAGAACGCTCGGGAGAAGACTCCGGCAGAGTTTTCCTTCTCCTAGGATGGACGTCCGCGTCCTCGTCCGACAAGTCGGCTTGGTCGCTTGTTTCCAGGTTAACCTTTTCTACGCCGTCTTCCTCGGTCTCCTGCCTGTGAGTGGGAGATTTGTCCGATTCGTTTAGCGTCGCGTCAGGATTATCTTTTTAGGAGTCTTTCTCCGGTAAGTTATCATGTTCGGTTCTAAGACGATCCATAGGAGTTGCGAAATCGAGCCTCCTTCCGCGGATCTTAGTAATTCCGCGGGGGCGAATCGCTCTGGTTTATGCAGTTAGGGTTTCGACATGTTTTGCGAGTGAACCAAAGAGCTTTTCTTGCTCCTCCGATTTCTTGTTAAAGTTGGAGAGCTTCTTTTCGATGGTCTCAGCGTTAGCGTTAGTGGTAGCGTTGGCCAAGGACACATCTGGTGGTGGTGTTTTGTCAACGTTATCGCTTTCGTCGCGAGT
Source organism: Eruca vesicaria subsp. sativa (assembly GCA_932364175.1). Classification (NCBI taxonomy): domain Eukaryota; kingdom Viridiplantae; phylum Streptophyta; class Magnoliopsida; order Brassicales; family Brassicaceae; genus Eruca; species Eruca vesicaria. Next base: position 50,860 of record CAKOAT010409599.1, on the reverse strand, counting down.
TTGGTTGTCACCAGTCATCGTTTCTCGATTGAGCGTGCTGCGGCTTGAGTGTAAGATAGATCTGACCCCCCTCCTTCTAGCGCCAAACTGTGAGAACCGAAATTCACCTACTGTCAAGATTACGTAAATATGGGAATTTAGAGTGAACCCTAACTTCCTAGAGGACCCGGGTATCTGCGGAACCGCACACAAGCAATCAAGAACGCGATTAATATGAATAAGTTAAAGAGATGTAAAGAAAAACGAGATTGTGAGCAAAAGGATTCTTATTCCGAATTCGCGTAAGAACGGTAGAACAAGAGTAAGCCTTAGCTGAATGAGCCGTTGGCGAGATTCCTAACCCTAGCAATCTAAGACTAAAACCCTAGTTGAGACGCAGCTCGATAACGAAAACGGAAATATTACTAAGTGCTAAGTTTTGTGGTGAAAGCTCTGAAAACCCCTTTTTTTGCTTCTGTCCTCTGCCTTCTGCTTATATACTCCTTCCTTTAGGCGGTTTAGTCCTTTCTTTTCGCCCAGATTCGAGTTTATCAGGAATCTTCCATTTATCTCGATCTTTCCTTTTTCTGTGCGGAAATCTTCTATTTATCTTCAAACTTGACATCTATCTTCAAACTTGACATTTATGTTCTCTTTACGAGTAAATCTTAAAACCGTCATTATATCTTGGGGCTGGATTTTGTTTGAAGTCGCAAGTGGACCTTTATCGCGAGTTTTGGCTGTTCGAGCCGTTTTGCGATCAAAACCGTTTTACGATTTTAAACGAGATCGTTCCCTGATACGATTACGTTTTTATAAGATTTCTTAAGTTCATCGCATAATTTGAAAATGCACGATGTTCCGTCTAATCGTTGCCGTTTTATACGATCTTCTCGAACTTTTACGTGAAAAGAAGACTTTTACAATTTTTATCGCAAAACTTGAACGGTAAGACGGACCGAGATGAAATTTTATCGTAAAACTTGAACGGTACGGTGAACTGGCTTGGTCAAACCAGCTCACCGTACGGCTAGCTGAACCGGCTGGTTCGGCTCGTCGTACGTTGAACTTGGTTCGGTCAAACCTGCTCGCGGTTTACGGCGGATGCGGTTTTTTACTTTACTTGGGCAATCGCGTAATCAGCGATTGTTTCATTCGTTCTTCCGAGATGACGATTTACAAGTTTTCCGCGGATTTCTTTTTTTTGGAAAGTCCTTAGAGCTTTATAAAACAACTTCTCGAGTTTTATAAAAAAATATTTTTTTTCCGCAGAAAGTTTTGGTCATTGATTCCGCCGTACCGATTTCGACCCCAACAGAAGGGTAGCATACTTTTGTACAAATACCTCAAAGTGTGGGGGTGCTTGGCAAAAGTCGAAGTGCCACCTCCGAAAAATATCTTAGTGGGACCTAAAACCGTGGACGCTTTATTCATTGGTTATGCACACAACATGAATGCTTATTGGTTTCTGGTTATAAAATCAGATGTACCTGACATCCATGTTAATATGATCATGGAATCAAGGAATGCGTCATTCTTTGAAGACATCTTCTCGTGTAAGGATAAAAAAATCCTAAACACACTCGTGAAGAGAGAGATACAGTTACCTTCATTGATGAGGCAAGTACTTCTGCAATTGAAGCATTAGATGTTGTAGATGAACCTAGACAAAGCAAGAGAGCTCGTAAGGAAAAGTATTTTGGCGAAGATTTCATCATGATGGAATTTCTCAGTGAGAATGATCTGAAATATTATGCAGTAGCCATGTTTAACGCTAACGCATACTTCTGGAAAGAAGTAGTCAATAGTGAATTTGATTCTATATTACAGAATCACACCTTTGAGATGGTTGATTTACCTCCAGGGTTTAAACCACTAGGGCCTAGTTGGTTGATGGTGCTCTGAGTGCATTGATTCGTGATATATCAATTGGTGGAAAACGCACTCGGCATGTGAGAGGGTCGCGTCGATCGATGTCTGGCTCATGATGTTGATCGATGGTGGTGTAGAAAGGGCTGGGTGGATGTGGGTTCTCTCTGCAAAGTCCTCGTGAGTCAAAATCCCTACTACATTGCACGATGCAGTCGGCTCTGTTGATATCGATCGATATGTATAGATGTCTGTCGATTGATATGTGTTGGGGCGTGTCAATCGATTTGCAAAGGATGGCGTCAATCGATGTGAATGTAATCAACCGAAAATCGACGAGTTTTATCTCCTCAACATCGTCTCCTTGCAGATTCACATGCTTAATCTCTTGCCATAAACCATCATCCAGTATGGCATTGACGTGGTGTTTCATAGCTCCATCCCCTTTTTGCCTTCTAACAGCTTCTCCAGTCTAAACTACATGTGTCTCAAGCTTCTTCACCTGAGTACCCAAAGTCTCAATCTTGGTGTTCAGATCTTTGTAGATAGAATCAATTTTCCCATTAAAATCCACTGTTAACCTTTGATGTCCTTCAAGAACCTGATCAAGCATGGCTTTAGTCTTGTTCTCTTGAGTCTGTTGTGGTGGATTCTGGTAGAATGATCTCCCATAACCTTTGTTGTTGTTGTAGTTGTTGCTGTAGGGTTTCTGATACTGTGAATTCTGGTTGAAGCTGCTTCTTTGACAAATTACCACTGAAGTTCTTGTTTCCAACCTGGTTTCCAGACCTCAGAAATCTAGTACCTCCAATGTAATTCACATCTGTCTCAAACTCTGTATCTACAGCTTCTGCTTCTTCAGCTGAGCAGACTTTTCTCATAAGCAGTTGGTTGACAACATGACTTAGATTTCACTTCCTCTATCTGCTCTTTCCCAAGGAATGCAATAAATTTATTCCTTTCAGAGTCAGTGTTCTTGGTGCTGCTGCTGTTTAATAGATTTTCAATAAGTCTCACGGCCTCTTCTTGATTCCTTGTGTTGCAGTTCCCTTCGCTTTCTGTATCGAGAGCCATCTAATACTTCAAAGAGATTCCTCTAAAAAAAGTGCTGAGTAGATGGACCTCATTGAATCTATGGTGTAGACAGTCTTACTGATAGAACTTGAATCTGATCCAAGAGTCTTCGAATGACTCTCCAGCTTTCTTTGCAAAAGTAGCAATCTTGCTCCTCAGTTTTTCAGCTCATACCTCATCAAAGAAGTTGCAAAGGAACACATTTTTTATGTCGGCTCAGGATGTAAGAGATCTTGGTGGTAGCTGCTTGAACCAATGCGCAACATCTCCAGCAAGTGAGTACTTGAAGAGCTTGCAAAGTAGGTAATTCTCAGGGTTCCCATTAACTCTAATAGCAACAATAAGATTCTTGAACCTCTCAAGATGGTCCATAGGATGCTTGTGGGATAACCCACACTAGCGTATCTGTGCCACGAGTGTGTAGTACTGGGGCTTCAACTCAAAATTATCCCTATGAATGTCTGGAAGACAAATAGCTAACCTGTTGGCGTAGTACTGATCTGGACGGTTGTAATCTGCCAAGGTCTTGGGTCGAGTGGCCTCATCCGTATCAAGTTCAGGGATTATAGTCCTTTAAGCATATATTTTCTCACATGCTGCGTTACGCAGATGACCCTCCTGGTCATGCATGTTACCATTCTCGTCTGGAGTAAGTATCAGAATCGCAACCATGTCTCGCGGCTGAGTATCGATCGATGTACGGTGTGTAGAATCGATCGATGTCGAGTGTATGCAATTGGTCGTCGAAGAAGTGTTGATGTCGATCGATGACAAATGAAGAGAATCGGTCGACAAAGAAGTGCGGATGTCGATCGTGTAATAGCAATATTGGTTGAGGACGGTTGAGAATCGGTCGATATGCAAGTGTTGCTATCGATCGATCTGGAGCGTAGGTCTTTGCGGATCAAACGTTCCAAGCTTGCTGGGTCTTCTGAGAATAGCAGTTGTTTTTCATTGTTTCTTCTGGTAATGTTGTGCATACAACTGAAAAGTCAAGAAAAAAATTTTGTGTCAGATGAAGTTAAAGTCAAAGACAAACCTAGAATTATCAGATTAAATCTAATGGCAATCAAAGCTCCCCGGCAACGGCGCCTAATTTGATATCACTCAAATATTTAACCCTAGGTGGTGATTTACTCTCTCAAACAAGATATCAGTTATAGTACTTAGGGATCAAATCTACAAGGAGTTAGAGAACCAATTAATTCTAATCAAGTAATAATGCTAGGTTGGTTTTAGAAGTAAAATTGCAGTAATGAGGGAAACATAAAATAGTAAATATCCTAATTGAGCAAGATAATTAATCCATTAAATAGATTGAGGGTTGAAACTTAATTGGAAAGGTGTTAGACTTAGGGTTTGTATTCAGGTGTTGGAGATTATAATCCTATAGGTACTAATTAGTTGTTTGCATGGTATTAAATAGCTTAAAATCTAAATAACAAATTAAGCAAAGTATTCGCGTTACTAAATAAGTCTATTAACTAGGTCTTATTGACCCAAACAATAATGTCCGATCAATAACAGTGTCGATCGATATTCTATCGATCCATGAATTTTACGCGACGTCGATCGATTTCCTAGGGTAATATCAATCGATGAGGCTAGTTAAGCTTTATGCACGAGTTAATTTATACTCACTATAAACCCCTAGATCAAGCTATCGCTATACTCTAGCAAATCCTAGCTTAATAGAATAGATTCAGGATGTTTAGAATTGTCTAAAGGTTGCTTAAACAAACTAAACTCCTAGGTTTCTAGCTAGCAATTCTAGAACACAGGCATTAAGAACATCCTATTAATAAATACCACAACAAGCGATCCAATAGTTGGGGCTAATCTCACTAACATATTTAAACCTTAACTCTAACAAATGAATTACTGAGACATAGCTAAGCAAATCATAACACAAACAATGTAATTAAACTTCATAAATATAGCTAGATAGATAGATAGAAATGGAGTTTCAATCACAACTCTCTGGATCTTCTCTCCAAATCTAAGAATCCTAAAAACCTTTTGCTGTGTTAAGAGAATACAAGAAAGCTCTTTTTGCCTAAAACACATTGGAAAAGTATAAATACTTAGGTAAAAACTCGTCAGGGGCATAACCGTAATTTGATGAAGTCTTGGGCTTCAAGTCGGCTGCTTCGCGAATTGGTCTTCCGCGCCTTCGGCATCGAACGATACTGCATCGAGCATATTGATCGATATTGATCACTCTGTGTCTACCTCGTTGTGTTGTCGATATCCAAATCGAGTGATTTCTCCAATTTCTCTAAAAGGCCCCAAAAACATCACTTTCTTCCAAAATACTTCTGAAAAAATATGCTTAAATTAAAGCATGTATAATATAATAAACAGTTATAAAAACACCAATATACCATGACTAAAATTGGGTCAAAATCATGGTATATCAATCAGTGTATGGACGGAAGCAAACTCTGTAGCAGTGGCATGAAAAGTTTGATACTATTATGATGTCAAATGATTTTCACATCAATGAATGTAATAAATGAATTTACTATAAAATTACTTCTAGTGAGTATATTTTACTGTGTTTGTACGTGGATGACATGCTCATCATCGGTAACAATGAAGATATCATCCAACAAACCAAGAATATGCTTATTAGTCAGTTCGACATGAAAGAAAGACATGGGCTTTGCGGATGTTATTTTTGTCATTAAGATCCTAAGGATTCCTGATGGGATAACTTTATCACATGATCATTATGCTGAAACGATACTTGGAAGGTTCAAGACCTACTCTAGTGGAACTGCAAAAACTCTTGCTACTTGACCAAGAATGTTAGCGAAGTAGTACTACAACGAGAATATGCATGGGTAATTGGAAATCTGATGTACTTAATCAATTGTACTTGAGGTCAACATATTAAGTCGCTACACATGTAATCCATATCACTCACACTGAAATGCCATAACAAGGGTATTAAATTATTTGTGTTATACCAAGTGTTTGGGCTGCACTAGGGTAAAAAATCAGCAGTGTTGGAAACATACAATGATACAAAGTGGATATCACATTCAAAGAACTCAAAATTCTCAAGTGGATATGTCTTTGCGCTTAGAGTTGCAGCAATGTCTTAGAAATCTTCCAAAAAACTCTATTGGCCAAATCTACAGTGGAATATGACTTTATCGCTTTGGACAAAACATCAGAAGGACTTCGTAATCTTTTGGAAGATATTCCAATGTGAGAGAAACCAATACCAGCTCTACGGATACATTGTGATATTTAATCAGCTATAGCTCGGGCACTGAATGCTCTATATAATGGTAAATCGCGTCACACTAAATGACGACATAAGAACAGTACACACTTGATCTCAACCGATGTTATATCTATCGATTACATCAAATCAGCTGACAACCGTACGGATCCATTTACCAAAGGTTTAACAAGAAATAAAATACTAAAATCACCTAAGGGAATGGATTTATTGCCTACGATAAAAAAGATGCTTGATGAAAACTCCACCGACACGATTGAAGATCACAAGAATCGATTCAAAGGGAAAACTAAATCAAGCAGAATCTGATTTAAGCATTGAAAATTATTCAGATCCCAAGATGAAAAACGTGCTTCCTGTAAGTCTTTAAGATAAAAGATGGTTTTTGAATGAGATAAGACCATAAGTCTTCATATACATGTATATAGAGTATAAGATGATATTCTCTATGTATATGACATATATTAATGGCAATCACCTAGTGAGTGTAAAATGGACCTGTTTCTAGGAGGATACATCACTTTCACCTCACGAAATGTAGATCTGGCAGGTACTAACAACGAGTGGTTCAAGGCCGAAACACGCTACTACTTCAGATGCAGTCAATCTTCGCTTATACTCTCGAAAATCCGCATGTCTAGTAGTTTGTTAAGTCTAATTAGTAGAGTCTGTCGGGTATGTATAATCTAAACGTGTTTGTAATGTTTAGAGTAATTTCTATTCGTGTGGAGGAATGTAGAACCCAAAATTATAAGTATACTGGACTGTGTCATTTTTTCTTACAATGTGAAGAGAAATAAGAAAATGTCTTTTGGGTTTTTAAATTAAAACATTTCACTTAAATGAAATAGAAGAGTAAAAAATCTCACATTTCTATACCAAAAATATCTTGTAGCATAAATATGGAATTACTTTATCAAAGTTCAATAGTTTGTAGGGTTACTATGAAGAAAGAGTAAAAAGAGGTATTATGCAAACTACATATGCGGCCGTCGCCGCCGTTAGACTGGACTTAGGTCTTGATGAGTGTGGAATTTTTAGCCCATAATAAAATATTCTTTTTAGAGTAAATTAATATCAAAATTTTGTTTACATGATTTCGTAGATAAATTCTAACGGATTGTGTCTAATTTATCTCAATAAATCCAAATGTCTTAGATTATATCAAACATTTCAGAGAATTGTTAGAATATTTTCGATCATTTCTTACGCGATAAAACATGATTAGTTCGAGAAGATATCAGTGTTCTTTTTTTATCGTTATCCTTAGTTTATCAATTAAATGTCCTTCCCATATAAATATTTTCATTACTTCTCACGTTTCAAAACAATTAAAAAGTAGTTACAGTCGTTGATTATAAAAAAAAATCAAATCTCAACTCCACAAATTCATCTATTTTCTTAATAATTTCTTAAACGTTTTATATCTTTATCTCAACTCCAGAAATTCATATATTTAAACGTTTCATTTTATGTTTTATGTCTACATTTTTTATCGTTATATCGATCCCTATTTCATGATTTTCTATATTTCATGATTTTCTATCAGGATTTTTGTTTATATCAATTTCTATTTCGTACCGTGACGGTCAGAAATGATCTTCGTGTGTGGTACACAAATTACTAGCTTCCCTCTTCTTCTACTCTCAAAAATCTCTTCAGCACGATTTAAAATCAAAAGAGTTTATCCACATCAAAAGCGGCCAGAAAATGGTGTTTCTGAAATCTAAACTGAAATCTAGTTTCTAACATATCAGAATGAAATCTATATATATACTGAACTGAAATCTAGTTTCTAACATATCAGAATGGCGCAGCAGAAGCACACTCGAAACCTGGCACTGGTAAAGTGGTTTCCTATGTCCTTTTACACTTTTTTTTTTCTCTTGGGCTTAGGCCATTCTCTATTAAGAAAGTATATAGGTGCCGATTTGTTTTCAGAGTACTAGCAGGCTAGTCCCATCAAAATGATCTTCTAGTTATGACTTGTGAGACAAAACCTATTAAGACGGGTATACATTGTTTTCTTCGTCATAGATTCTTACTATGGTGGAAACGAAAGACAGGTTATAAAATTCTACTCTATTCTGTTTATATATAAAACATAGTATTATTACTCTGTTTTTTTAACTCTCTCCTCTTTCATCTTCCAAATCTTCTCACGAGTGTTGTCGTACGCTTCATTTGATCTATCTTTAAGATTCCTCAGTAACTTTTGTATTCGATCTCCATTCTTCTCCCACAACTTCGGAACTATCAAGCTGATCACTAAGCCTACAAATGCCAAAGAATAAAAGGACATATGAAGGACATCTACTCCATACCATATCCTACTGTTATACTGAGTTCTAATCTACCCAACGCGGTATTGTAAATCTTTAACTATTTACTTACCGATGAGAAGAAAAGTATGGAAGTCGAGGAGGTTCCCTATCTTTGACAAAATCCAAAACCCTAAAATGGTTCTGGCGAACACAAACCATTCACTCTCAGCACCGACCCGAAACATCCATCTAACCATTGCTTCCATTAGCTTCCGACACGACCTAGCCGTCTCTGCTACAAACTCCTCCGACATTTCTAACCCTGACAAGTCTGGTTCAACCCTATCCCAAAATTAATGAACGACTCAGAATACAGACATGCATAAAACGTCAGTCAACATATGCAACTGGCGCACACATTGCTAAATATGTATACATTATTGAAGTCCTTTACTCCTTCAGAATCTTTTAGAACATCAAAAATATTTCAAATAAAAGATTCAATAGTTTGGTAAGGTGATTTTAATACTTGCTGACAAGGCGAAGTAAAGTCCCCCAAAGGAAGACCATAGAGACGATGGCCATGGCTGCCCAAGAAACAATGGTTATAGAACTGAAGCCATATATATTGATCAAAACCCATGTCGCTGTTGAGACAGAGAGAACTGAGAACGCCAGTTTCGTCCTCCTCCATAAGTACATATCCTCCAAAACATCTTCTATGTAACTCATAAAACATAGCAAAGAATAAATTGGGATTATATGAAGTATAAAAGTTTGAAATCTAGTAGGGAAGGTTTACTATTTTATTTTAGCACTATATTTCTCAAACTATTGTTCTTACCAGATTTGGGTGATGTATCTTTGGTCACATCGTTTGCCATGGCTGTTATGGTAGTAGATATCGATGATGCTGGTAATAAAATAAGAAAATCGTAGCTTACGATGTCTATATTTGAATTAGTAGAATTGGAGACAACTGTATGTGTGTGCGTGAAAGAAATTCTTCATTAATTCTTGATGCAACACGTCGTGGTGACTTTGCGGTGACGTGGGAACCATGCAATGTTTCATTGTACAAAAACCAAGCTGGAATGTTCGAGAAAGGTAGGATTGGATACATTGCCGGTCTAGATATATATGGCACGTAAGACTCTAGATATATATGGCACGTAAGACGTAATAAAAACTAGGTTATTTTCCCGTGCTCATGCACGGATATAAATATTCATAAAATTAAAATTTTATAATAATTAATTGATATTTAATTTTATTTTTGAATCAATTTATATGTATAATTTATATTACTAAATATTATATTATTCTAATTATACATATGACTTTGGATATATTATTTTCGGTTTAGTTACTTTTTGGATCAATAGTCGGTTTGGTTATCAATTCGGTATATTTGATAATATCTATTTTTTCGAATTCAGCTATAATATTTTGTATTATAAATATAATAAAATTTTGATTAATTTTCTTATTTTCATTTCGGTTGGTTATTGTATTTAGATATGTTTTTTTGAACAACTGTATTTAGATATGTAAATATATTTTTTGACCAAAAAAAGATATGTAAATATATTCTTAGATATGTAAATATATTATAGTTAAATTATGTATGACTTAATATATATTGTGCTTAAAATGAAATAAATAATAAGCTGCAGGATTTGATTCAAAATTAATAAATGAATATAATGATAATATTTTGAAATCTCGTGCATATATATAAATGCTAAAAAGAATTAAATTGGAATGGATTAATATTTCTTTTTCTTTTTAATATGCTTTGAGTCAACCTGTAAATTATATGTATAAATTTAAATAGATTATTATTAGTATTATTATTATTATTATAAAATTATATGTTTTTATTGTAGTTAGATGTCTAATTTTGGATATAAATTAGATTAGTCTAGTCATTCATTTTGTGAGTATATTGAATTAAACATATTTTTAAATTAAAATTGAAGTATAGTTACATTTTATGTTAATTAAGTCAAATTAAGTTAGTTTTATTTATTGCTTAAATATACATGTATTTCCATAATATTTATTTACTCTTTATTTTAGTTAAATCAAATCAAATTATTTGATTTATCGCTTAAATATACATATATTTTCATAATATTTATCAATTTATATGTTGATTTCTAAAAATATTAGAAAATAAAGTGTAACTGATAAATTTTTGGATGTTCATGAAACATATATATTTTATTATTTTGAAAATATATTTTATGTTATTAATGGGATATTACTATTTTGTGAACTTTCCTTTTTAATAAAGTCATATTATATACATGTATATTCGTTTTTAATTTTTTAAAAAAGTTTAGAAATATTTCCTTTTTATTATATATGTTATTTGGAAAAAGGTAAAAAAGAAAATAAATAAATAAATAATCTTAAAATCTAAAAATTCATTAAGGGTATCTAAGTAATCAACTATCGCGAGAGTTAACGTGAGCGCGACACGTAGGAAACTGACTTCTCAAATAATATTATAGAGATACGTAGCCCCAAAATTATAACTAATTTTGCTATATTTTAAATATGTAATATACACATACAAATATTAGTAAAATTTAGTTATTTCTCACAGAAACAAAAAACCTTAGTACATTATTCCAAAAAGATAATCCTTTTGTTTTATCCTAGAATTGCATATGTGATGAGGACATACCAGCTGATTTAGACCAAGAGGAACCAGATTTAACCAAACCCCACATCCAGAACTTATATAAGCCAATCCATCCTAACCAGAAGAAGCCAAAGATGTTCCAATGCCGATTGTGTTTAAGGGAACTATGACTAGACAAAGAGTTAAGATACTTCAACATAAGCTTAATGAGAACATGATACTTGCTTTTCATCATGGACAGGATAAACCAAGTATTGAGCAAGCTGAGGGTGACACAAATTGTTTAAAGACTAAAGAATCAAACTTGAAGAATAATGGACCAACCGAGAAGGCCAAGTGATGCAGCATCATGATAGCTTTACCGCCAAGCAACTACTTCTAATTTTCGGTTTTGTTATATTTCCTTTTCTAAGCTTGATTTCCTTTTATTTAGATTTTCTATTTTTAAAGAGGTTTAGGTTATGTTAAACCGTCTCTTAAATCCTATATAAAGGATTGCTTGTTGGCTTTTAACATTCAGACTTTGATTAATAAAACTTAGAGTTTTCTCTATTCCTTGCTTTGATTCGATTCTGTCGTCAGTTCAAGAGCCTTGTGTTGATTTTGATTAAGTTCATCAGCTCAAGAAGTCAGGTCTCTAGAGGTTTAAACCTAAATCCCTAGATTTGAGCTGAGTTACCCTTGATACGCTGCGCCAGGTTGGTATCAGAGCTTTGCTACGCTCCACAAATTTTTTTTTCGTGAAGCACCATGGCTAGACCTCGTCGAGCACCTGTTCAGACTGAAGCAAAAATCACTCGAGAAGCCATTGCTGAGCTTCAGGCCCAGATGGCTACAATCACCGCCACCCTCCAAGCCCTTAATGTTCAACATCCACCACCACCAGCCCGAGCTAACGTTGACAGAAACAGAGAAGATGTAGAAGACGAAGAAGATCAGTTTTTGCAGCAGATGAAGAAAACCCATTCGTCCCTCTCCGTCACAACCGTGCACTCGCACGTGATGATAGACAACAAATTCATGATGATTACCAATGGGAAAAGGGTTTTAAAACTGAGATACCCGAGTTTCATGGAAACACTTCTGCAGAAGAACTACTTGATTGGATAGTCACAGTAGAAGAGATTTTGGAATTAAAGAGAGCACAATGGAGCACTCTGTTCCGGTTTTGACAATGCGTTTCCGCGGTAGAGCTGCAGCCTGGTGGACACAATTGAAAGCAACTCGGGCTCGACTCGGGAAGCCAAAGATTCTCGCTTGGGCAAAGTTAAAATCGAAGCTCTAGAAAACTTTCTTGCCATACAATTATGATCAACTTATGTTCCAACGCTTACATAATATTCGACAAGGCACACGTTCTGTGGCAGAATACTCAACAGAATTTTTCTTGTTGCTGACACGCGTCGACATTCAGGATTCAGAATGACAACTTGTGGCTCGTTTCACTGCGGGTCTGCGCCAACAGATCCAACACACCATCAACCTATTTAATCCTTTGACTTTATCCGAAGCTCACCAGCAAGCTCTTACCATTGAGTCACAAACTAAGAACAACTTCTCCTGGACCAATGCACGCCAAACTCGTCCTGTTTCTCAACCACATAGCTCTCAACCTACAGATGATGCTCCGCCGCAACAACCTGATGCCGCAATTTCCCGTGGTTGTTTGATCATCGAGTAAAGCATGATGGGTATCTCAACACTTACAGCTTTCGTTACAATGATCAGAACATCACACTACACCCGTCTCTGCCAGAGAAACAGAGTAAACCGTCGGCACCAGTTCTAATTCTGCAGCGCAAACCGTTTGAGACTGCACTTCGTGAAGAAAGACGAGTTTTGATTTTCATTAATTCATCCACTACCCCAGTTATGCCTGTGATTCCCGATCACTTTAAGAGTCTATTAGAAGATTTTCAAGATGTCTTCCCTAGTGAGTTACCCACCGGTCTTCCCCCGCTCCGAGACATTCAACACCGCATTGATCTGGTTCCAGATGCTATCTTGCCAAACCGCGCTCATTATCGAATGAGTCCCAGTAAACATGAAGAACTCATACGTCAAGTAGAAGAGCTCGTTGCGAAAGGCTATTTGCGAGAGAGCCTTAGTCCCTCTGCAGTTCCTGCATTGCTTATACCAAAGAAAGATGGGTCTTGGCGAATGTGTGTTGATAGTCGCGCCATCAACAAGATTACAGTGCGTTATCGATTTCCCATTCCTCAATTGGATGATCTTTTGGATCAGATTGGTGCTCCAACAATTTTCTCTAAACTGGATCTTCATAATGGATACCATCAGATAAGAATTCGCTCGGGAGACGAATGGAAAACAGCTTTTAAGACGCGCGAAGGACTTTTTGAATGGCTTGTCATGCCCTTCGGTTTGTCCAATGCACCAAGCACCTTTATGAGAGTCATGAATCAATCTCTGCGGCCTTTTATTGGTAAATTCGTCGTGGTTTATTTTGATGATATTCTGATTTTCAGTATGACCCTTGATGAACATCTTGCACACTTACGCGATGTACTCCTCGTTCTTCGTCGAGATCAACTTTTTGCTACCCTGAAAAAGTGTGAATTCGGATCCTCTCGCGTACACTTCCTTGGCTATATTGTCTCTGCCGAAGGTTTGGCTGTCGATCCGGGCAAAGTTGAGGCGATTAAGTCTTGGCCAGTCCCAACCACGTTATCTGCAACACGTAGTTTTCATGGCCTCGCTTCTTTTTATCGACGATTTGTACCGCAGTTCAGTAGCTTAATGGCACCTCTCACTGATTGCATTCGTCGTGATGGTCTCTTCACTTGGACCCCCGAGGCGTCTGCTGCTTTTGAAACTATTAAAGTAAAACTGATCACGGCTCCTGTTCTTGCACTCCCTGATTTTTCTCTGGTTTTTGAACTCCATTGTGATGCTTCCAAGCTTGGAATTGGTGCTGTCTTGAGTCAACGCAATAGGCCAATCGCATTCTTCAGTGAGAAATTGGCTGGTGCTCGTATACGTTATAGTACTTATGATGTGGAGTTTTATGCAGTGGTTCAAGCAATCAAACATTGGAGACATTACCTTTATCATAAAGAGTTTGTTCTCTTTACTGATCACGATGCTTTGAAACACTTAAGTAGCCAAGACAAGGTTTCTTCACGGCATGCAGCATGGGTGTCTTACTTACAGCAGTTTACCTTTGTCATTAAGCATACTTCGGGAGTCTCCAATCGTGTAGCTGATGCTCTTAGCCGCCGCCATTCGTTGCTTACTGTTCTTCATGTCTCAGTCCCGGGATTTGCAACTTTTGCTAATCTTTATGAGTCGGATGATTATTTTGGTCGGATTCTTCTTGATATCCAAGCTGGGCGTTCACGAGATTTTACTTTACATGAGAGGTTTCTTTTTTCATGGTGACCGTATATGTATCCCTGCGTGCAGCCTACGGCTTCAACTTATTGCAGAAATTCATAACGAAGGCCATATTGGACGTGATAGGACTTTACATTTGCTTGCTCAGTCGTATTTCTGGCCGAGTTTGAGACGCGATGTTGAACGTTTTGTCGAACGCTGTACGACTTGCCAAACATCAAAAGGACACGCTACGAATGCAGGTCTCTATCTTCCATTACCGATTCCGACACAGCCTTGGTCTGATATTAGTATGGATTTCGTCATGGGTCTTCCTCGTACTCAAAGAGGATTCGATTCCATCTTTGTCATAGTTGATCGTTTTTCAAAAGTGGTACACTTTGTTCCATGTAAAAAATCGACAGATGCACTTCAAGTAGCGACTCTGTTCTTTCGTGAAGTATACAGACTTCATGGGCTGCCCACTTATATCGTTTCAGATCGTGATTCCCGGTTCTTGGGTCATTTTTGGCGTTCTCTTTGGAAGATGTTGGGGACTAGTTTAGACATGAGTTCGGCTTATCATCCTCAAACGGATGGTCAAACCGAGGTTACCAACAGATCTTTAGGAAACTTACTAGGCTGTCTTGTTGGAGATTCGATCACGACATGGGATTCTAAGCTTCCACAAGCTGAGTTTGCTCATAATCATTCTCTTAACCGAAGCTCAGGCTACAGTCATTTTCAGGTAGTCTATGGTCTTCTTCCTCGCGGACCTCTTGATTTAACTACTATGCCAGACCGTACACGACTTCATGGTGTCGCAGATGATTTTATTGATAACGTCCATCGCATTCATGCGCAAGTAGTCACCAACCTTGAGTCTTCCTCTTCAAAATATAAAGCAGCGTCTGATTCTCATCGACGACGTGTGATTTTCGAACCTGGTGATCTTGTTTGGGCATTTCTTACTAGAGATCGTATGCCAGCTCATGCATACAACAAACTTAAAGCTAAGAAGATTGGTCTTTACCGTACTAGAGCGAATAAATTACAATGCGTACCGTCTTCAACTTCCAGTAAACATCACCACCTCGGATGTCTTCAATGTACGTTACCTTTCTCGATATGCTCCACCGGACGCGGTTCCTGATTCGGGGTCGAATCCTTCTCACTCTGGGGGACCTGATGCAGCATCATGATAGCTTTACCGCCAAGCAACTACTTCTAATTTTTGGTTTTGTTATATTTCCTTTTCTAAGCTTGATTTCCTTTTATTTAGATTTTCTATTTTTAAAGAGGTTTAGGTTATGTTAAACCGTCTCTTAAATCCTATATAAAGGATTGCTTGTTGGCTTTTAACATTCAGACTTTGATTAATAAAACTTAGAGTTTTCTCTATTCCTTGCTTTGATTCGATTCTGTCGTCAATTCAAGAGCCTTGTGTTGATTTTGATTAAGTTCATCAGCTCAAGAAGTCAGGTCTCTAGACGTTTAAACCTAAATCCCTAGATTTGAGCTGAGTTACCGTTGATACGTTGCGCCACCAAGACACCAAGTGAAGATTAGCGATTCATTCCTGATCAAGTACAATCCAACTTGCTAGTCGTTACCATAGGAAATCAGCCAGTTTAGCATGACTCAAGAACCAATCAAACCGGCCAAAAGAGTCAGTAAAGTAAGCATATAAATCCAAGATTACTCCAACGGTTTGATTTGTTTTGCAGTCCCTTTTTATTTTATTTTAAAGTTACTTCCAAGTTTTTCTAGTTGGCTTACACGCCTAATAGGGTTTCCATTTTTAGTCTAAACTTAGGTATTATTTGCTTCAAAGTCCCACTAAGGCACCAGTACATTGGATGGCTATATAAGTCCTTACTAGATTTTTAACCTGCGCTTAAAAAGTGCGGACACCATTTTTGTTGTTTTATCTACAGATGGATCGATAAGTTTTTTTTTGCTTTGATGATATAAAATATTTTTGTCTAATATTACTTTCTAAAATTATTCTAGATTTTAATTTATTATTATCATCAATATCTATGTAAATGTATTATATGTAATTGTGTAGTTTTATTTTGGAAAAATAATATCAATTAACTATGCTTGGTGATAGGAAGCGGGTCAAACTCGTCCTGCCCGACCCGCATGACCCGCAAAGAAAATAAATTTTATCTGTATCCACCCACTTAATTTTGCAAATAATCCCCGGGACCTGCAGATAATTATTAATAATAAAAATAATTATTTATTTTTTTTTCTAAAAATAATATTAAATTTATATTTTTCATTAAATTTTTAATTTTTAACAAAAATAATTATTTTTCTATTTTTTCCAGATTAGCGGATACCCACAATTGCAATTAAAACTATCCGCATTCGTTCCGCATAAATATATTTGACCTTCACCCGCACCCGCAAATTAGTTTTTTTCAAATATCGATTGATCCGTTCCGTGACGGGTTGAATGAGGCAGGACAAGCGGGCTAATAATTAAAAGGTGAATTTGACCCATTAATAAAACCCATTAGTATATAGTTTTAGGCCCAAAACAAAAAGACAAAATTGTCATTAATGAAAAATTAAATTTGTTCATAATAGTAAAGGTATTTTTGGAAAACATAAAATCTCATTAAAGGGAGTGATCCTATTTTAATGATATTAATAAGCAGTTTGTATCATTTATCTTAGATCAATAACGAAAAATGAACTTTCTTCTAACCTAAAGTTTTCGCCGCAAAACTTTGCTTGCTCTTGTTCTTGTTGAGACTAGTACCTTCAAGGATAGAGTGTTGTGTTGTATCACGAGAACGTCCATAGCTCTTGTGCTGCACTTCATCCCATCGTTACCAATTGCTTGCTTTCTTTTCGGGTTCATTTGGGTCGATTAGATCAGACCATTGAAGCAACCCTTGTGTAGATCCGAGCCTCTCTTTGGTTCTAGTGTGTTTTGGCTCTTTGAAAGCTTAGGACTACATCATTTCTCGTATCAGAGCTGAAGTTCCTTCAGCACCAAGTTGCATCTATCCTTATCTATCTATTTGTAATCGTTATTCATTTTTGTTTTTTTTTTTTGCATTCTTAAATAAAAAAACCTAAAAAATTGTTTGTTCTTTGTTTCAATTAGTTCTGTTTTGCATAATCATATAATACTCATAAAAAAAAAGAACCATTTGTTTCGTGCTGCATCGAGTTTATCTTTTCATAAAAACTATAATACTAAAAGAAGAACTCGATTTTGTATTTAGTTGTTTCATTCCCTTTTTTGGTCGAGTATTTTGAAAATTTTCCTTTTCCTTCAACCGCGTGATCAACCTTTCCTCTTTTATGACCAATCTATTATTCCTTTTGCATATTGTCGATTTTAAATTAAATTTGCCTTTCTAAAGTTTAAGAAAAAATATTTTTTGCATATTTCCTTTACTTTGGTCGATCACAACTTAAGTACCTTTTATTTTCTCGTTAAGTTTTTCTCACAAGAGGAAAGTCGCCATGGGAGATGAGACTCAAGCATATTTGATGCAGAACATCCATGATCTGCAAGAAGAGATGAAGAAATGAGACAAGATCTTGGTGATAGCATGAACCGGAGTTCAGATCAACGATTATCCAAGGACCAGCAACAGAAACCAACAGCCAGAAGATGACCCCAGACCCTACCATCATCCGGGTACGAATCCAAGAAGGGCTGAGGTTCAAGACGATTATGGGGAGAACTCCGAGGAAGACTATGACCCTCCACCAAGGGAACGACGTAACCAGAACCAATACCAGCGTGAGGAAGACTACAATCCTCCTCCAAGGATGCGGCCTGGTCATAACCAATGGCTGGACCATATCAAGATGAATGTCCCAAACTTTGCTCGAAAGGTTGATCTGGAAGCTTACCTTGATTGGGAAACGCGGATGGATCACATATTTGCTTATTATAACCACGCAGGACCCAAACGAGTTGCCTTGGCAGTCACTCAGCTCACAGACAATGCCCTTTTTTGGTGGGATAGGTTGTGCCGACCGGAGAAAGAGTAACCTGAGGCAGTTGGAATCATGGCTAGATATGAAGGACGCCATGAGGCAGATGTTTGGGCCTCAACACTTTCACCAAGACCTGCAGAGGAAGTTCAAGACACATAAGCAACTAAGTAAGACGGTGGAAGAGTACTATGAGGAGTTTTGAAAACTGAAGAACCGTCTAGACCTTAATGAGGATGAAGAGACTGCTATGTCTCAGTTCATCGATGGGTTACAAGATAGGATAAGATGTAAGGTCAAGAGACATGCCTATGCTTATATGAAGGATCTATTCCACATAGCCATTCAAGCCGAGCAACATATCAAGAAAAAGTCCACCAGAGGCAATACAAAAGTCGCTTGGGGTTCAAGCAACAACCAAAGTAACTACGGCAAGCCCATGGACAAGGGAAAGGGAATTGATTTAGGAAACCAGAGCAAGAACCGCTCCAATGAGTCAAACAAGGACAAACGAGTTGAGCAGAACAAGACAAACAACCCACAACGTGCTAGAGATATCACCTGCTTCAAGTGCAAGGGGCCGAGGGCATATGGCAAGGGATTGTCCTAACCAAAGGGTTATGCTAGTCACTGAAGATGGTAAGTATGAATCTCAAGATGAGGGCGATGTCGAGATGTACGACGAGTATGGTGAAATTGAGTATCCAGACATTGATGACACTCTTGTAACTAGACATGGGCTGAGTGTCATGGTTCAACCGGCTAAGACAATCCAGAGAGATAACATCTTCCATACACGCTGCACCATCAGAGGCAAGGTATGTAACCTTATCATTGATGGAGGATCATGGACTAATGTTGCTAGTACCCATATGGTTGAAAAACTAGGTCTAGAAAGGACTAAGCATCCACATCCTTACAAGCTAAGATGGTTAGATGAAAAAGTTGAACTTAAGATTCAAGAACAAGTGCGCATACCATTTAGTATTGGGAGGGATCATGATGAAGTTACTTGTGATGTAGTACCTATGCAAGCTAGTCATGTTCTATTAGGTAGGCCATGGCAATGGGATAGGAAAACTAAGCATGATGGTAGGACTATATGTATACATTGATGCATGACAAGCGCAAGATTTTCCTAGCACCACTTACACCTGCTCAAGTTCATGAGATATACTTGAAAATGGCTAAAGAAAAAGAGAAAATTACTAAGTCTAATTTTCTTATCTAGCCTAGTCATGTAAGAAGGCTGTTGCTTCTAAACACACAATGATACTAATGATCTTTAAGGAGATTTTGAGTGCAGATTTTAGTGAGCGAACACTACCACCAGAGATCACTGAGCTTCTTAACAGGTTTAAAGACGTGTTTCCAAAAGAGATGCCAGCCAGATTACCACCTCCTAGGGGAGTAGAACACCAGATAGACTTTGTACCCGGTGCTACCTTACCAAACAAACCAGCCTACCGTGTGAACCCAGAGGAGTCCAAGGAGCTAGAAAGGCAGGTACAAGAGCTACTGGATAAGGGGTATGTAAGTGGGAGCCTTAGCCCTTGTGCAGTCCTGGTATTATTGGTTCCTAAGAAAGATGGCACATGGAGAATGTGTGTGGACTTCTAAGCCATTAACAACATCACCATCAAGTATAGACAGCCCATTCCACGACTTGGTGATATGCTGGACAAGTTAATTGGAGCCATCGTCTTCTCAAAGATCGACCTCAAGAGTGGGTATCACCAGGTAAGAATGAAAGAAGGACTTGAGTTGAAGACTGCTTTCAAAACTAAGCAGAGCCTCTATGAATGGATGGTAATGCCATTTGGGTTTTCCAATGCTCCAAGCACCTTCATGCACTTAATGAACCAAGTTCTTAGGCCATACATCAGTAAGTTTGTGGTAGTTTACTTTGATGACATTTTAATATACAGTACAAGTTTATTTGATCATGTATCACATCTTGAGTTAGTATTAAAGACACTTCAGAGGGAAGGACTTTTTGCAAACCTCAAGAAGTGTACATTCTGCACTGATAAACTTGTTTTCCTAGGTTTTGTTATAAGTTCACAGGTTGATGACGAGAAGGTGAAAGCAATAAGATAATTTCCAGCACCAACCAACATCAGTCAAGTGAGGAGTGTCCTTGGATTATCAATCTTTTACAGGCGGTTTTTCAAAGACTTCAGTAGTATAGCTGCACCTCTCACGACTGTAGTAAAGAAAAGTGTGGGGTTTACATGGGAAAAGAAACAAGAAGAAGCTTTCCAAACGCTCAAAGATAGGTTATTCAATGCACCAATCCTAATGCTACCAGATTTTAACAAGACTTTTGAAGTACAGTGTGACGCATCTGGATAGGGATTGGGGCTGTAGTGATCCAAGGAGAAAAACCAGTGGCTTATTTCAATGAGAAACTTGGTGGAGCCACCCTTAATTATCCAACATATTACAAGGAGCTCTATGCTCTTGTGAGAGCCCTGGAAACTTGGCAGTACTATTTATTGTCTAAGGAGTTTGTGGTTCATACTGACCATGAGACCTTGAAGCACCTAAGAGGGCAGGGTAAACCAACCTGAAGAAGAGGCATGCCCGCTGGATGGAGTTTCTAGAGACCTTTCCCTACATCATCAAGTTCAAGAAGGGAAAGGATAACAGTGTTGCTGATGCTTTATCAAGAAGGCATGTGTTGATTGCAACAGTGGAGGCCAAGGTATTGGGGTTTGAGTTCATCAAGGAACTATACAAGGAAGATTCGAAAGTAGGAGGGATCTTTTCAGTGTGTAGCAAGACAGCCAGTGGAAAGTTCTACATCCATGAAGGATTCTTTTTAATAAAAAGAGGCTTTGCATTCCGCAATGTTCAATGAGGGACCTTAGTCCGAGAGGCACATGGAGGAGGCCTGATGGGTCATTTTGGGAGAGATAAGACATTAGCTGTGGTCAGAGAACATTTCTTTTGGCCACATCTTAAGAAATTTTCTTTTGGCCGCATCTTTTGTATTGCTCTTGGTTCGTCCGTTGTCGGTGTGTAGCTTTTCTTCTGTTTTGGGAGGAGATTCGCTCATTCTAAATGGACTTTGGCTTTCATATTTGTATGGGTACGTAGGCTAAAAGCTCCAGATCTATCGAATCATAATGTGGCTTAGCTACAAAGCTTTTAAGTTTGTATCTTTGTTCTCATCTGTTTTGTCCAGTTGATTTGCGTCTCTCCTTTCTCTCTAGGTTGTCTTGTCGTTGTAGGGGCTGACTGTCCGTGTGGATTCTGTTGTGGCTTCCATTTAATTCATTCTTATGTCGTTCATGGCCAGCTCCCAATTTCTGACTTAGATGGGCTTCGCCTCTAGTGGTTCGGTCAGATCTCGTGGAGATTTGTTGTTGTTTGGGTGGCTTCATAACTAGCTAGGCTCTCAATGGTCGCTAGAGACCAACCGTTTTCGGAAGTGCATGACTGATTTCGAGTTTGATTCTTACTTGCCGGTATATGAAGCCTTAGTCTTGTGGTTCTTAAGGTGTTTCCTTGTTGTTCTAGGAGGAGGTGGTTTAGCGGTGGTCTGGCCGAGGGCATTTCTGTTAAGCATTTGTCATAAATTCTCTAAAAGATCGTTACCCCTGTAATTGTCAGTCTTGTTCTAGAGGTTTGGAAGTTTAGTTACTTGTTGTAAGCTAGTAGTTGTTCCGTTCTTGTATGCTGCCCCGTAATGGGTTCTAGTCCTGGAGATTTATTTGTTTTCTACCAGTTTAGGTGACCACGGAGAGTTACCTTTATCCATTAGTGTTGTATGAAAAAAAAATCTTTTTACTCATTGTGTTGACCGAAAAAGGGAAAATTAATAAATAAGGTTAAAGGGTTTTAAAATTGCCCTTATTGAAGCAATGAGAACATACACATGCCACTACGCCAAAGAGATTTCTCTGTGTTTAGCACTTGCTTTATAGGTTTTAGTTCAGGACCGGCTTTGACTGATACATTATTTTTCAAATTTGATTTGACTTGCTCATTGTTCATCTCGATCGATCTGAAAAATCTAAGTATCTGTAAATTATCGAAAGAAAACAAATACAAAAATTAATATTCATAAAAATTGAATCAAATCACAAATTGTAAATACTAAAATTTTATATAATAGATATTTACTGTATATATCAATAACTAAATGTAGCATTTTAAAGTATTAGTTAATATATTTATTATTTTTACATACAATTTAATAAACTCCATTCATTACCTTTTTATAAAAATATTAAATCAGGATAAAAATAAAATATTTATAAAATTTTAGAATTACTTTTGCTGAATATAGTATATGAGATATTCGTAAATACTCATAACTATATGCAAATTCTTATAGATATTTTAAATGTATAATTTTAAGATGTATGCATTCTTCCAAAACAAATCAAATGGAAAAAAATAGATATTAGTAAAACATGAAATAACCACAAATATCACACTTTTTTTAACATTCAGTCTGTGCTCTAAAGAAAGGATAGGCAGAATGAAATTAATTTTATAATCTTTAGAATATCAAATTAAATTTCTGACTATATGCAGAAAAAAATTATGTTTGGACAGAAGCCATAAATCCATATCCGATGGTTGTAATTTGGATTACATGGATTTAGAATTACAAAATAACAGGTGGGTAATAAATTGACAAAACTGAGGATTTTGGGTTCCAAGTTCTTTCTCTTTTGTTTTAATAAAATTGTACACCAATCCATTTTTTTTTAATCATTTTTCTTTCTTTTCTTTCTTCTTCTTCCAATTTCTTTGTAAATTTCTCCATTATTTCTCGCTTCTCCGATCATATCCTCTTCCTTTTTCATTTTTCTTTTGATTTCTTCTTCTTCTTTTCTATATCCCTTTGATTTTTATTTCTGTTTATCTGATTTTCTGGTCATTTTCCTCTTCGATCTCCTCTTTCTTTTTTCACTTTTCTTTTATTTTATTTCAATTTTCTCATCTTCTCTCTCATTTTTTCTCATGTACATATCTGAGCACAAACAGAAAAAATGTGAAAACACACAGAAATAAAACTAAAGCCCAAAACATATATACCAAATTGTACAATCTCTCGATTAAATTTGGTATAAAACAAAAATTGGTATACCTAAAACTCAGTTACACCTAATTGTATAATTGTCAAAAACTACAAGAAAAAAAAATCGATTCCCAACGAAAAAAATCCATCAGAAAATCCTGACGAGATTCTTTCGAAACTAAAAAAAAATTATTTCCATCACGAAACTGTCAGGAATTCCTGACAGATTTGTGACGGACGCAAAAAAATTGACTTCCATTGGGAATTCATGGGAAATTCCCGACAGATTCCTGACAGAAACAAAAAAATTGACTTCCGTTGGGATTCCTGAAGAAGTTCAATTGTAGATCTTGAAAATATAATAAATTAGGAGTTAACAGTTTAAAAAAAAATATCGGGTCAAATGATAAGTGTAAAAAATTTTGAACGTAGTAAACACTCAATATTGTTTTTAAGTGACATCACCAAAGAATTACTTGATTGAATCATAAACTACAACGCAATATTATATATACAGACAGAAACGATTAATAAAATTCGTAGATCATTTCTTTTAAATTTTTTTAAGTGTTTTGGATAGTGTGTGAAGAAAGGCCTGAGCATTTTACCCGATACCCGAAACCGAACCTGAACCCAATTTTAAAAACCCAAACTAGAACTCGATCCAATCTATAAAAATATCTGATCGGGTATTCATTTAGGGGCGATTGGATATCCGAACCCAATCGAGTAATATCTGATATCCGAATGGATACCAAAATATCCAAAAACATATATAATAACTCCAAATTCCCAATAGTTTCGACTCATTCATTTTATTTTTAATAGTACATGTTAAACCAAAACTGGCTACGCCGTGGACGTAATGGCTCTATCTTTATTTTCTCCATTTCTTTCGATTTTACTAGATGATACACTCTTTTTTTCTAAGGTTAGTTTAGTGAACTATTGCATTTTATCTTTGAGTATTTGATGATCCTCTCTCTGGTTAACTACCTGTTTTGTTGTTGTTTGCTTAATACTATATAGTTATATCTTACAACGTACATATTAATATTTAATTAAATTTTTGTTTTGATTTATGAACAATGCACCCCACTCTTGTTTTTAAAGTAGCTTTAAATAACCTAACCTGACTCGGATTATCCAACCAAACTACAAATACCCGAAACCAATTCGAAGTATAAATATAAATGGATGTGTTCTATACCTCCATACCAAAATACATGAAAATCCAAAGTACCCGATCCGAGCCCTACCCCATCCCTATGTGAAGATAATAAACTTATGTATACCAATGGTAGAACGTCTTTAAATATTCTTTATTACTTTTCTTTATTTTTCTTGATACTAAACCAAAATTCATCAGGAATTCCGACGGATTCTCTATGGAAACATAAAAGTTTTACTTCCGTCAGGAATACAAAAAAAATGTCCCATAAAGTAGACTGTCAAAATTTTCATTTACCGCGTGAAAATTGGATTCTCAACGAATTCCTGATGGATTATTTTTGGTAATTCTCTCTCTCTCTCTCTCTCTCTCTCTCTAAAATCAGAACCTCTTCTCCCTAAAGAGTTCTTTTGTTTGTGTTTGTTTTTTAGTTTTTGGAGTGATATTTATTGTTAGATTTGATATTTTTAGAACTTTTTTTGTTTATCAAATTTTAGAAACGTTTTACATGTTTTTTAAATGTATATTAAATTTAGTATTTTACAAAATATTTGAAACGTCTTTATTATATTTACAAATGTTTTAATATAAAAAGAACTTATTACATATAAAAATACAACTTGATATGACTAGTATTCTAGTTTTACCAGTTTGTACTCAGACAATGCTATAACCTTGGGGGGGGGGGGTTATTGGCAACACAATTCTCATCAACTTTGAAATTTACAAGATTCTATTGTTATTGGTTAATGGCTTTTACAAATCCAGTAAAATATCTCGTTATTGGTTTAAGAATTTTCAAAATCCATTCAAAACCATTGTTATTCAAAAAAATTTGTTATTATTGATTCTTGAATTCTAACCAAATCTAGTGTTATTGGGAAAGAAATTCTTTACCTTTTTACTCATAGACAAAACTTTCAAAATATCATGTGTATCCATGAGATTTTCAAAATTCATGTGATAAAAATGTGAAAACAGAATAACTATTCTTACCAGATATCTATTACACATACAATTAAAATTATAATTCATTACATTTTATACGCTAACCTTTTGAATGTATTAATTATATTTTTTATTTTTTTATCAATAAATTAAACTTAAAATAATATATGAATACTAACATATAATATAGTTAAATTTGTTGATATAATATTCATTTTATCATATTAACATAATTTTATATGTATCTTTATTGTATTACTAAAGGTTAGCCCGTCCTACGGGCATATGAATTTACACTAAAATTATTTTATAATTAAATATATTTGGGTTTTAAAAATATTTGGACATTTACTTTATATTTAAAATAATAAATATAATCTGTTTTTATTCTAAGATCAAAGATAAATTTAATTAAAATTTATTGGTTTGAGTTAAAAAAAAACCCACTAACATAAGTTCCAAAAAAAAAAGACCACTAACATTGTTTTTTGTTAGAGAACACAAAATTATTAAAAATTATGGAAAATGTAGCTTCGGGCGGGATCTTATTGTAAGTGTAAGAGTAGTGCAGTACAGAAACTAGAACACACAGTAAGACATGATTATTCTTCTCAAGAAAATACGACTAGATAAATCCTTTTAAAAGGTTCTTACAAGATCTCTTAAAAGAAATTCTCAATCAAACTCAAGACAATCTTGACTTGTTGACTAGCCTAAACTATTCAAGACTTACCACAGTCGTTGAATAACTTCTAACCCTTAGACTTTTGTCCCACCTTACTCGGACTCACAAAACTCTCTATAGCTAAAAGTTTTTCCCAGTGTGTTGGCCGACTACAACTCAGTCGACCCTCTCTTTATACCTAGAGAGAAAACCCTAATTTCTACATAATAGAAACTTTCCATTTTCTATTACAACAAATAAGACAACCTTCCTCTTTCTAGATCGTTTGCTTCCTCTTTCACTTATATCCTTTAAAGCCCACCATAAAGAATATCTTCATATCTCCAGTAAAGTCTCCTTCCTTTTTCTTCCTCTTCTCATGACTCCGCGTTTCTCTCAGTAGTTCATGTTGTGCTTCATGAACTACTTCAGCTCCGTCTGCACCATGCATCTTCAGTCTCCCCCTTTTTAATATGTGCGTCTCACAAGTACCTGAGATGAATACAACTATGCACACACAGACAAGCACAACTCGAAAGAACAATTCATGTAAGCAAAAGTACTTAAATATCCAAAAACAAGAGGTTCACATACTTAATACATCTCCAAAAAGATAACACACATAAGTAATCCCCCATAATCTATGAATTGTCTTAAACCAGAAACCAAAACCAGTTGCAACAAGTGGTGCAACCGGCGAGTACATTGCAAACAGAATTACAAAAAAATTAAACACCATCATTGCTCCCCCACAATCTTAGCCTTCATCTCAATCTTCTCCCCCTGCTTGTGAGCACACAGGTTAAAAACACATGAAAAAATGAAAAGAGATGCAACAGAGTGAGAAAAAAACTGACCAGACACCGAGCGAGAGAGATCGTCCATGATATCAGTCAATGCTTGCAGAGCCTTGGCCGTGTCTTGAAGTGCCTCCTGAAGCTATGCCTGAGTGATCAGACCCTGAGGAACATTGATAGTGCCCAGGTCAACCACGGAGACCCTTCGAGGACCAGTCTTGCCACATGAAGTTGGTGGTGTGGGAGCGGGGGAAGGACGAACTGAGCGAGCAGATGTGCGAACCTCCGGAGTAGGTGCTTTCTTTCCCCTACCCTTTGCCCTAGCTTTGAGGAGCTCATAGTTCTCTCCTGTTAATTTGAAGAATGAAATGGAGAAACTAAAGGTGTTGGGTTGAGATTGAGTATGGTGCAAGATTAGGGTTAGAGCTCCGGGAAAGCAATGGTGTGCTTTAGGAGTGTCTAAGATGATCAAAAAGTGATCTAAGGCTGGTGGAAGGTTAGGGTCAAGTCAAGGAGTGACTTAGACACCATTTGGGAAGAGATGGAGTAGTGTGC